>QMIH01000294.1:16859-39082 GCA_003987875.1 Clarias batrachus
TTTTTTTAAATAATTCTGTTGAAGCATGGTTGAAAAGCAATGTCTGACTTTCATTGGTTAACATTCATAGAATTCATGAAAATTATTACTTTTGTCAGATTAAAGTTATTTCTATGAACATTGTGAGTTTTTCTTACATTTACCGAAGGGTACCAACAATTTTGTCCACATGTGTATATCCAGCGGTACAGCACTCCCTCTCGATATAGAAAAGCCAATCAGGTGACGCAAAACTCACAGGGTTTTTTTTTTGTGCGCTGCTAAAACATCTCCACCGGTCTGGCAATTCTACGTGGTGTGTGAAAAAGACAATACATTAGACAATCTGCAGCCTGTGTGACAAGCCAATTCCATGAGGCGGTAAGCACCCAAAACATTTTAACATGAACCTCATCATACATTTGAAGGTTAGTTACGTAAAAGAACACAAGCAGTTGGCTCGCGCTAAGAGAGTGGGAGAGTTCAGCAACTCGCGCACTGCCACTCACTCAGCTGTCTAAATACCCCTATCTCACCTACACGGTTTCACGCGGTGGCCGTAGGTACAGTTCTGTGATTAGAGGTGTTAATATTCATGTTTAGGGCTGCAACTAACGATTATTTTGATAATCGATTAGTTGGGCAATTATTTTTTCCATTAATCGGATAAAAACTAAACGTTTCTTTAATTTGATGTTTTGCTTATAACTATATAAAACCATAAATCAGGGTATTACTTATGTATAAAACTAAACTTTAAAAAATGCAAAGCCACATATAAAGTTTAATGATCTTTAATTTTGTCATTTTAAACCTTAAATTAATGACAAAGTTTGTTTTTGAACAGTAAAACTTCTCTAAATATCCAAAATATAAATAAATAAATAAATAAAAAAGCAAAACAATTGTTGTACTTTTATTATATTGGATGGCATCTGTTACAGTGGCTGCTTGTTGTGGAGTGCATGTGGGATTTCTTTTTTTGTATGAACTCACTTATGCTGACTTGTTTCTTTCTAAAAAAAATTTAAATAAATAAATAACAGTATTTGAGTATGCAAAATACAGCATTTTAACAATAATTGCAGATTTTGCCAGCTGATAGAGAAGGAACAGCCAATCAGAAGTCGTGTGTGGAAGTCTGTGATTGGCTGGTTTTTTGGCAGTTTTGTAACACTGGACAAAGTTGAGCGAGCCTACAGGCAGAGTGGAGCGCGCACAGAAAATAAATGTTGCTTGTGCACAGAATCGAGAAGTCATGCGCGCGGAGAACATGTTGCGCAAGCAGGGGACAGGGGCGCAACTGCACATTTGAGGGGTATGCAAGATCATGGGTTGCGCATCAGTCAATGTCCAAATCCTTAGAATGGCAAGCTGCAAAAATAACTTAGATTTTCAAACAGCCTGCAGTACTCTGACAAGGAAAAGTGCGTACAGTACGTACTGGATGCTTAGACCCTGACGTGGTGCAAAGCACTTTTCCACATCAAGGCCATTTTTAAACATGTGACCGTTGCTGTGGATTTTGGCGTATCTTCATCTTCACTACTGAGTAAACAAAATAGATGTTTCACAAACTTTGTTTCTTAAGGCTACAATAACTTATTCTRCATGTTTCTTAATACTGTGTAAGTCATAAAATCCTGTCTGGCCTTTACCTACCTGTTCTCTTCACCTGCTCATTTTCTATCATTGCTTCATTGTCCTCCTCATCTTCATGGCTGAGTAAATGAACCAGATATTTCACAAAATATATACCTTAAATCATCAATCCCAAATTTATGTTTTTTGATATTGTTTAAAGTGGTCATGATGAGATGAATTCAATTTTACTTGATTTTTTGACCAATAAGAGGTCACTGCACTATAAAAAACATTTTGTAATTCTGGTGCACAAAAAACTATAACTTACTGTAAGTGTACATCAGAAAACACATTAAAATGGTAAATGTATGTCATGAGCCCTTTAAGTCACAGTATCCTGTAGCTCCTACCTGTTCTCTTCACCTGCTCTTGACTTATTTACTTTCTCTCTGTACTCTTCATCTTTTTCGTCTTTTTTTTTTTCAAAAAAGGGCTCAATTGATATATATTTTTTACTCCTTTAAAATGCTAAACAAAAATAGTCTCTTAACAAATATAATTTTTCTAATATTTTAAAATCTTTATTAAAGACAATTTTCTAATTTTTTTTCACACAATGGCGCCCCTCTCCATGTGGCGCCCCCATGCACTGCATATACTGCATACTGCATATACTGAAAAACATAAATCATCCAGTTTATATACGATATACGAGTAGTACAATATACGAGTAGTACAATATACGAGTAGTACACATGTGCTTTGTCTGCCAAGAGTCATTATTTCTTATGGGGGAAATTCACTTTGATATACAAGTTCTTTGATATTCCGGAGTACAGATGTTCATGTTTTTTTTTCTCCTTTGTTTTTTCTTTTCTTTCTGTTTTTTTATTTATTTTTTATTTTAAATTCAGGACCTGAAAAAAGACAGCCCTTTCACCTGGACATCTGTGATCAAGGAGGCTTTAGAGATTACTAATGGGATGGAATTGGAGCAGGATCTTTTAGCAAACATGTGCGGAAACCCGCCAATCTATGATCCATCAGGTGCAGCGGAATTTGTAAAGAACAGTTTTGATCCTGCAGATAATGACTCAGTTGTCCAAGAAGGAAGAGAAATGATTAAAACGCAAGAGACGACTGTTATTATTTTATCAGATGACACTAAGAGGTCTCACTTTGAGCCCCGTCAAGATTTCCAACAGAGGGTGGGTTATGACCAGAAAATAAGCTGTAAAACAAAACACCTATAGCTAAAAGTATAAATTTAAACTGCAGTTAGAATTATAACTATTTGCTGTTATTTTCTTCCAGATTGTTACGCAGTACAGGGGTCCCCTAACTGAAGAATCATCACTGAATGACAAGGTACTCGATGAGACAAGCTGCAGGACTGAGGTTTGCTCTCTATCGCAGAGTAAAACTACGGCAGAGACAGACGTTTCATGTTTTACCAGAAGTCCCTGTTTATCACATGATATCCATGAGCAGTGCACAAACTTAAATGAACAAATGCCCTTTGTTTCTTTATCTGCATTAGACAGTAATGGTTATGAAAATGATACATCAGTTTTGAGAAAAGCTCCTCAACAGAGTTCTCATACAACACCTAAAGAACATGTACAATCATGTGAAAATGTCAGTATGGAGAGCCAAACTGAGAGTTGTACAGACAGTAACGTAACTCTTCACAAATATTTAAGTAAACCTGGTCATCACTTGACATGTAACACCATCTCTGCTGAACCAAGTCCTGTATGTTCATCTACCTCAGACAGTAACCAAGAAGACCTTGTACATAACATTCAAAAAGAGGATCCTCCAATTTCAACGCACAACTTTATGGCGCATGTACAAACGTCAATGGAAATTTCAAAGACTTGGACAGAGAGTAAGGAGTCTAATCTAGTGCCTAAGAAAGAAGAATCCAGATCGTATACTGATTGCACACCCCGGATGATTGGAAACCCGGATGTACTGACCGTTTTCGAGGTCGATTCTTGCACAGTGGTAAGAAAAAAAGAAAATGTGTTGGAGGACACATCTACCTGTGGTCAAAGTCACTTTTCGTGTGAGCGTTCATCATTAGATACAAACAATACATTACAGATGATGAGTAACATCGACAAGGAGACACATGATGGCCGAATAATCGCTCCGAATGTTATAAATGTTGGAGCCGTCAGTGATGATACTTCTGCTCATTATAACTCAAATGTGCAGTCACAGTCTTTGATTATCAACTCAAGCCGTGAGACAGGGGTGACCGATGTTCTCGTTTTGGAGAACACAAGTGAAGACAGAAAGTCTGAGGTAAATTTTCAGAGTTTACAAACATCCACTGATTTCTTTGAGAAAGACACAACCCAGTTAGAGCCCTGCAATGACCATACCACTCGCCAAACACAGTATGAATGTAAAATCGGACTTGATTGTAGGTCTTCCTGCCTCCACAGTAGCGCCAGTCGTCTGGCTAAAATGAAAAAAAGAGTTCGTCGCACCTTTAGAAAGAAAAATTTACTGAAAATTGCGATTCAGGAGCCTTTCAAAAACTTAGACTGTAAACCTAGAAAAAATTCTAGAGGGTTGAAGAAGAAGCGTAAAACAAAGACAGAAAAAATGCGATCGCGGCTCACGAATATTAGAAAATTACACCGTACTGCTTTTAACTTTAAACTTTTAAAGAACCGTCACRCAAAAATAAAACAGAATRGATGTTTCAAGAAAAAGCGGAAAGTCAAACGTCCAGCTTTAGTTTCTGACAGTGGACAGAATCAATGCACGAATTCAAGTATAATGCCCACCAATCACACAGGCCAGGTGTTCAAGACATCTTCAGGTCCCCAACCAAATATTTTCCAGAAGGAGTCAAGGAAAGCAAGACGATTATTAAAATCCTTTGAAGAACCATTAAAAACTGAATCACATCTTGAGAACGTTGATGACATGATGTCTCAAAACGGACATGCAAAGGATTTTCGTTCAAATGCCAGTAATACATTACTGAAAATGGCTTCTGATTCACAAAACAGCGCGAATGTGACAGGAAGCAGAAAACAAGCACTGTGCAATAAAAGTAGCAAAGAAAAACCTGAAATCACTGAGCTAAATGGTGATGCTGGTTTTGAGTTGTCTCTGCAGTCCACTGTTAAAACTACAGGATTCCATTCTTGCCTTACAAATGCATTTTCCACCGAAGTYGAGGACAAAAAGTCAAGAAATCTTTTAAAGGATGTAAATGTGAAGACGTCTGATAAACAACTGGAGGAACGATCGGAAAAGGATGTTGGTGGATCACTTTCTGAAGTTCAGAATGTAGACAGTTTTACAAAATATTGTGATGAGGACTGTGTGACCACACAAAATATGKACGTTTGTAAAGTACCTGATGTTGTTAAGAGCATAAAACTAGCAAATAAATATATAAAATGTAAGTATTGTAGTCAATCCTTCCGTCATATCTCTGCTTATATGGTTCACCAGCGTATTCATACAGGCGACAAACCTTACAGGTGCAAAGTCTGCGGCAAGAGCTTTGCTCAGCTGTCCAAACTCAAATCCCATAGACGTGTCCATGTCCATTCTGTGTCTCTGCCATGTCCATGCTGTGGAAAAAAATTCTCAGACAAAAAGGATTTGATAGCTCATTTTGCAACCCACGTAAAGGATACCAAGAAAAAGAAGGAATCAGACCGACAAGACAAACCAAACAAATCTGATGCCCCACATAGCAAGAGCAAAACTTGCAACATTTCTAGCAACAAATTTCCTGTTGGATATATGCAGAAACATGACCAGGATAAGCTTGTGTCCTGTAAGAACTGTGGAAAAGAATTTTCAACATCTTCACAGCTCGCAGTCCATGAGAAGACCCACTGGCCTGTTAAACCGTATGCCTGCTCCATATGCGCCAAAAGTTTTTCTCAGATCAACGCTCTGAAAAAGCACTCTCGAAAGCACACAGGGGAGACACCTTTCTCCTGTTCTCACTGTCATCTCGCATTCTTTGACCTTCCTGCATTGCGGGTCCATCAGCTGTCCAAGGTTTGCAATCGCAAACAGAGTTGTGATCTCGAAGGCTTCCTAGTCAGTCATGGAGTTGACGGAGAAGTAAATATACCAATGTTCTTCAAGTGCCAAATATGCAAACAACTCTATCAGAAGTGGTGTCATTATACTCTTCACCTTCAAACCCACACAGAGTCTTCGTCCTATCTTTGCTTTGCTTGCGGGCAGAGCTATGAAAAGGACTCTGAAGTCAGCGTTCATTGTATGGTATGCTGTCAGAAAAGTGGGGAGGAGGTGGCTTGTGGGTCTGCACTTTCTGAAATCTTGCAAAGTGACCCCAGACATAGCACCAACTTACAAGAGAGTTCACCAACTGGCTTGTATTCTGTAGAGGCTTCCAAAAGCAATTCTCCTTTGAGTGCTGATGAGTTACACAAGAGTTCCCAGACTTTAAGTAATCTGCATACAGAACCCACTGTGCCAAAGTCTTCTCAGCTGGTTAAGACTTCTGATTTGCCTGAAACCGAGACAGTGCATCTGTTTGACAAGGATCACGTACCTGCCTCACCTACCCCTTCTCTCATGAGTTGTGCCTCCTTGAACGAGTCTCTTGAGTGTGTTGAAACGTCACCAAGTCTCCAGAGATTTAAGTGCCCACATTGTGGTCAGAGGTACAAGCGATACAGAACTTTGCGCCTTCACATGCAGACACATGCCCCTGCTGTTAGGTATGTTTGTAGTCATTGTGGCCGCACCTTCAAAAAGTGGAACAACCTGTGGTTGCACCAGAGGATTCATCGCCGGAAAGGCCGTCGCTATTCTTGTCCACAGTGCAATGTCCAATTTCACATCTTTAGTGCTTATAAAATGCACCTGCTGAACCATGCTAAAGAAAGACCCTACGCTTGTCCTCTTTGCCCCCAAACCTTTTCCCATGAAGAAGCCTTGCATGTTCACCAGTGCACTTCACTTCATCAACCGGCAAGAAAATTACAGTGTGATGTTTGTGCCAGGAGCTTTAGTAGTTCGACGAGCTTGGTTAAACACGGTCTCCTTCACAGTGGTGCTACGTCTCATCGGTGCCATCTCTGTGAGCGTTCCTTTGCAAATAACGAAAGCCTACAGGACCATTTGAATGTCCATGACAACACTGCCAGCCTCCTTCCTTCCATCCCATCTGAGCCCATAACATTTCTACACAAATGCAATAGATGTAAGAGCAGCTTCTCGACCGGGGATCTACTCTATTCTCATCAGTTATGTCATACCGGAGACTTAAAGAGGCAAGTTTGTCCTAACCAAAGCAGTAAATCTACCTCAGTTAGCCTTGAAGACGCACGGTCATCCACAAGCATTTCTCTGCTATCAAGTCTTGACCTTGATGCCATTCCAAAAGAGACACTTTTTAAATACCCCCACCCAGATAAGCTCTACATACCACCTCATCTTTCAAGATCAAAAAATCTCAGAATCAATCACCTAGATCCAGTGGACCTCGAACAGGAATCAATCACTGATTGTGTTACTTCAAACTGTGTCACTGGACCTCCTGGACAAAACATTCCTCAAGAATATTCTGAAACTTCGATGTCAGACAAACCTCAGGCTTTGGAAAGCCAAGAATCCGTTCAGTCTCGGAGTACCGATGAGATTCCAGGGCTTCACTTTGACCCAGTAAGCAAGAAAGCTATTCATGACATTCCGCCTCAAACAGCTGAGTTTTTTGAGACGAGCGTAATCTTGGAGGAACCGACACCCACCACCACTACTGTGAATCCTGTTGAAAATGAAAGGCAGGATGAGATCTTTGAATGTGCAGACTGCTCCGAAAAGTTACATAGTCTTATAGGATTATACGAACATTATTTTCTGCATGCAGTAGGGAATACAAACCTTTACAGATCTCTTTGAAAGACGGTGACTCTTTCAAACCCTCAGAAACTCGTGCATCAAGAGGTTTAATTACTTTTTATGAGGATTACTTTACTGAAAAAAATAAATGATGCGTTCAGATTTGTTTTTACTAGTTGCAGTATTATAAAAAAGCAAAAACACAAAGAATGTAATGTGAAACATCACCAGGATATTACACAGGTGCTCCACACAGCATGTAATATCATTGCAAAAAGTTTTTTTTACTCTTCAGACAAAAACAAGAATGTTTCCTCATGCAACTCCTGTGCCTTATTGTTATTCTTTTTACAGTGTTCATTTCAAAAGCCTGACTTTTTACCTTTTTATAAAGTAGAAACTTTTATTGTTTGGATTTATGTGAATTTTAGTCATCAATTCATGTGTATTGTTTACAAGCTGGGGTCATTATGTAACACCAGCACTGTTATACTCTACAGTAAAATCTCTACCTGCACTGGAATCTTCTCAGAAAAAAAATTACATCCTTCTATTTGATAGCTTTTGTTGTTAAATGCGTTCTATGACTGAATACTGTATCAGTAAAAAAAAAGTGACCATGTCTGTTTAAGGCTCCACAAACTGAAGCTAATTAGTTCATTTATCACAAATGCATTTCATGAACATTTTCTTTTTTTTTTAAAGGTCTTTAATAAAAATAAAAAAAACTTTAATAAATCTACTTAAACTAAAAGCACCATGGATGTGTGTGTATATGTGAGACTAACAGCAAAGAAATATTGCAAAATGCAATAATATATGTTACCAGTTATGTATTTGACCCGTTGAGTTAAATTTTAAAAACACAATAAGAAGCAAAAACAAAACAATAGGAAACCGTTGCAGTATTCTTAAACAAACTCGTTTTTAATGAAAACAGAAAGGTAATAGCTATGAACATGGAGAGCAAGCAACCACGAGAGAAACATAATATGCAAGCTGTGTAAAACTGAGGTACTGGCTTTGCCAATTAACTTCTTAGCAAATTAGTACTCATCCAATGCTTCAAAATGTCTCATTACCCATAATTCATTCATCCATACACATGTGACTACAGAATTGTGTGTATATACTGTATATGCGTCTGTCTCACTGCCTGTTTTGGTTGTGAGAGTGTTTTTTTTGTTGTATTTTTTTCACATTTTTTAAATTTTATTATTATTTTTTTCTTTAATCAAAAGGACCTGTCTATGATCTTCTATAGCGATCATTTTTTCTTCTCCTCATCCTTTTTGCCATCTGGCTTGGTTCCACTTTGAGAAGCTAAGGAGCCCATGGCGTTACGGATRGCCTCGTTGTTGGGGTCCACGCCAGGCAAATTCTCTAGGACACTTTGGAGGAATTCAGGATCCTGCATTACATCGTAGTCATCCTCCTCCTGTTGGTAATGAGAAAACATGAATAAGGACAACAAGACAAACTTTTTTTGGTTAAACGTCTTGTGATGTCAAACTTAGCAATTTTCTTTAATTCAATCTTTTAAATGTGTTTTAGTAATGGATTCAGACTTTCTAGCAATGTTCTGTATAGAGATGTTACATTTTGATTTTAAATTATATTGAATTGGCAACATTCCAACAACAATATGAAAATAAATGGCCTCACATTAGCTATAGCTGCTAGTAGTGGTTCCCCTTTTCTTAATATTCTGCCTCCAAAGTTACAGCGAAGGTAAACAGCCTCCTTATCGGAGTTACACCAGTTTTTGACAATATGTCCACGACTGCACACTAATGACTTTTCCAAGGTCGAAATTTTATGATAAGGCCGTTTTCCATTTACATTTCTAACTAGTAGATCTTCKCTTCCCGTGGGCCGACTGCGATGAAGCAAAGCCTATATGTTACCTCAAGCTCAAATACACCTGTGAAAACCATTAAAATTCGTTCCATAGTTATTACATGATGTGCGCACAAACGATCCACAAACCATCTCGATGTGTGATAACCTAAACTTGACACGCTATGTGGCCAAATGTATGTGGATACAAACTAACAACTAGATGTGTGCTTGCTAGATTCAACTCCTATTGGCACTTATACGAAATTTTATTTCCTTGAACAGTTCAGCTCTTCTGGATTTATGAGTGTAGCTGTGGGGATTTAGATCTCATTTAGCTTGCTCATTAGGGACAAACTGATCATTTTGATATATACATCTCACATTTCATAGTCATTTTCTTTTGTTTCGGACCTGATTTATGACATTGACCACTGTTAAACTGCTATAACTCCCTCAGTAACTCCACGACTTATAAACATTCGAGTTACGAATTTCCACTGATAGGAATGGAAAATCCTTAACAAGACAGTTTACAGTCCAATACAGGTCTGAAACAAAATGGCATCCAGTCAAGTGCGCAGTGAACAACATGCAGTTGCACCTCCACCAATGTCTTCCCGGGCTCCCGTTAAACAAGGTTAGCTGACCCCGCCGAGTCCCCGGGATTCCACTTGCAATTTGGAGGTGCAGGTCTCACTCACTCACTCTTCCTCATCGTCTATACCGCTTTATCCTGTGTTCAGGGGTACCTGGAGCCTATCCCAGGAGACTTGGGGCACAAGGTGGGGTACACTCTGGACAGGGCACACACATGCACTCACTCATTCACACAGTATGGGCAATTTGGGAACTTAACCTAACCTCGGCAATTAACCTAACCTACATGTCTTTGGAAACCCACGGGGAGAACATGCACACTCCATGCACACGGAGACGGGAATCGAGCCTGGCGGTGCAAGGCTATAGTGCWAACCTCTACACCACCGTGCCGCCTGTGCAGGCCTCATGAAAGTATAATGCGGAACCAAAACAACAAACCTGTATATTCGTGTCAAAAGTGAATAAGACCCACTTTGTCAGACGTACGAATGAATCCAATGAATGTGAAGAACACGCACGTTTTCATGTCAAAACTGTTTTTTGGAATTACCCACAAACAATTCTCACACACCTCTCTCTGGGTAGCAGTCTAAAATTATATAACTGCCAAGCTTTCCTTCAAATGTCATGGTTGCACAGTACACTTACAACTATTAATCTAGAAAACTACTACATGATAGGTTTTAATAGGATAAACCAAAAGTCTATATCCAAAGGCATAAAATTATTAATTATTAAGTTTAAGTTACAGCAAACACTCAAATTGACGGCCTTTGACTTTGCGGCACTTTTGCATTGAATACAAAACAAAACAAAAAAACAAAAAACACCTTGAGTGTGAAATGGATCAGATCTGATATTACATGAAGAGTTGAATTCTTCCTTTAGTGCAACAAATGTTCTGGACCGATTGATTGACTACTGACTTTAGATGGCCCTAAAGAAAACAAGTCAAGTGGTCAAGCCCACTGGTTCTGGCACATTTTCTAGCGTTAGTGTTAAAACCATTTTGTATCTGAGGAAAAAAAGAACATAAAAAAATTTTGAAAAGGAAATAACCCTATTCTGTTCTGCTGCAGACATCAGGCATCACCGTACACGCTGATATACTGCACCACATACTGTACACTCATAGCCTTTTAAAAGACTACAGCCAGCTCGTGTACTGTAGAACTTGATTGGCTTTACCTTTGCCGATTCGGCTGTGTCCATTGGAGCTCCTGTATCCATCGATTCACCAAATTCTGTAAAACAAACAGAAATCTAATTAAGCATGCTGTATTAGAGATAGAAGAACCATGCTGAACCACAAGTTTTTAAAAAAAWTTTTATCCAACTTGGTTACTAGGGAAACACATGCTTTTTTGTGGACAAAGCTTCCCTGTTCATGTTAATAAATTAGTTTGATCAGTAGTGCATCAAATTTAGGATCCTTCACAGCACAGTATAGCAGATGGCTGCCAACCTAATGRATTACTTAAAAAAATAAAGTTAATTGCATTTTTTTTTCATAATAGGAAAAGGTCTAACATTTACAAACTGCATCTAGTCCATCTTTAAATGTATGATGAGCGCTCATTCCACTAGGAAATCAATATAGAATACAGCATTAATTCAATTACCACCTTTATATTAGTCATTTCCTTTATTTGCTGCAGACAGAGCTGGTACATTATTGTGGGAGTGTGTGAATTAGATTTTAAGCCCTGCGTGGTGCAGTAAAGTGTGAACGGAGAATCAGACATTTAGGCATTTGGCAGACGCTCGTATCCAAAGCAACTTACTAAGTGCTTATAAGTGTGCATCATATAAATTAATCCCTAACACTGTTTTTTTCGGGGGAGTGGCAGGGTGAGGTGTGAGTTTMAGYYGAGTCTATATTTCAATTAGTCTATTAGACTGTATTATAGATGTCAGACGGACTTCGATAATACAGTCCATTGTGGTGGTGTATAGAGACAAAAAATACCAAGTGTTTATTTATCCAAATACTTGGATAAAAATTATTGTATTTTGCCAATGTTAATTCAGAATAATCCATAATTTCAACACAAGTAGTTTCAGTTTTTGCCCTTAAAATCTATAAAGGTTTTAAATATGGTTCTCTTATGCAACCCAGAGAACATAGCGATATAATAAGCATTGTTTTCCTTTTTATTATATTAGTCTTTTTTCTGCATTCTGCTCTTTCTACATTTTTTCCTTATTACTAGACATGGGCAAAGTACACAAAGAAAAAAGGGAGATTCACCAGGGCAAATATTACTCAAGTAAAAGAAGGACTTTTACTTTTAAGTACCTGAGTAAAAGTACAGAAATAATCGCATTCAAAATTACTTAGGTAGCAGAAGTACAGGACTTGTATTAGGTCACAGTCACCTTTTCCGGAATATCCATATAAAGTATTAAATATCAATCAATCTCCCTCTCCCCCGATTGTGAACATGCTGTTTTCTGATTTCTTGATTTCTTCATAATAAAAGTTCCCATTTCAAATACAACACGCCAGTGTCATTAGGTAAAGCTCTTAACACATATTTGCTGTATCTTTGAGCTGAGTAAAAAAAGTATCCTCTAACAAAACTAAATGTAAAATATAGATATGTGAAATATGTACTCGGTAAATGTACTCGGTTACCTCCCACCTCAGCTTATGACACACAAACATCCCACATTAATTGCAGTGAGCCTCGCTAAACATTGGGAACATGATACCGCTGGACTTTGTAAGTGAAACATCATGAGACTGGAGTGACCTGGCTGGCTCATTTAAGCGCTGGTGATTCAGATAAGCCTGGATTTTATGAGCTGACTCGGTAGAAACATCAGATTATTTCCATAAAACCAAGCCAACAAACCTCCGCCTGCCAGAGACATCTGCATGGCATAGGCAATCTGCTCATCCTCGGTCATGCTGCTGAAGTCTGGCAGTGATGTCACTCCAGTCTCAGGCTGAGACACGGACATCTTCAGGAGAGCTTCCTCTGATTCTGGAAAGAAAAAACAAACAAACAAAAAAAAACAGACGTGGTCATGTAAAGTCTAACAGGTCAGATGCAAAGCATTTTTTCTTATACAAAGTGCAGCCTGGTAAGACTAGGAAACTTTTTAGTACAATATTGTAATAATGTCAAACAGAACAAGATACTAATTTACTAAATATTACAGAACAAATGGTATTAATAGAAGATTCACTAAAACACAGGCACTACACAAACATCACACAAGTCCAAGGTGAGGACTTCCACAATGTACTCTTACCGTCAGCAGTAGGAGAAGTAATTCCTGCTTCGGCAGCTGATTGGGCAGCTGCTCTCCGAGCCTCCTCCTCCTGCCGCTGCCTCTGTTCCTCCATGGAGACACGCAGAGCCTAACGGAGACAGACAGAAGACACACATGCGATTTGTACAGGCATTTACCATGAACTTCATCCGGTCTAGATTGATTCCAAAATCTAATCATCAGTTTATCTGCTGGTTGCAGTGATAGCTGTACATAAATCCTACAAAATGTTCAACCGGTCGTTCCTGAGAGATCACATTAGCGAGACACACGGATGTATAAACTGCAAAAAAACATACTACGACCTTCACATTGACATTGAGGGACTATGGGTTTGACAAAGTTAGTTAGATCTGTAATGTTGACTGTAATGTCCCCTAGGATCTTAAATGACCTGTGAGGTTTCTACAAAATGAGTGACAAGAGGTGCAGACAAGCATTCCCGTCTTTCAGTTTTTTGCTAAGGTGTCTCTTTTTAATTCTGCTGCTAAGTTCTCTTGTTTTAGTCTTTATCTCTCATCTGTTGCTGCAGGGATTATCCAAGTCTTATCATTGTTTAGACACAAACAACTTACACAGTGATCTGTTTGGCAAATGCTCCACATACTCTCGTTGTTTTTTTTTAAAGTCAATATGAACACCGATATGGTGGACCCTAATATTCCACTAATAATCATGATTACAGCCTAATCAGAATAAAAATGCATCATGTAAAGACCTCAGTTGGAACAGTCTGGCCTGACATGAACGGATTTTCAGTAGAAAGTGAGAGGGTGGAAACCTTTCGTAATCTGTTTCATATGTAAATATTAGCCATGTACACACTTAATATGATCATTTCTTTTTTTCAATTGGAATAAATATATTCTTTCTGCACACATGGGGGCAACATTACACAATGCATCAGGTTTCCAGGAAGGAAATTTTGCTTCCATTTCCAATCAGTAAACTCAAGAGCAAATGTCTAGACTTTAATGCAGCGAGTCTCTGGCTGAGAAAGGGACATTGACTTGATTGCAGTTAAGCAAATCATAGACTAGACTGAAATCTTGTAACCAATCGTCATAGAGAAGGCAGGATTTTTTAGAAAAGATAAGCAAGTATAACCTAACCTCAAAGTTGGTGGAAAAAAAACCCCCACATGATATATTTCAGGCAGATTAAACGCTTCAGATCGGGCAGAACCACTTATTAAAGTGCATATACTCTGATTAAATGTTTTGAGCACGTAAAACTCATCCTATTGCATCAGTGTTTGATTTCAAACAGAGTGAATAAATACCGTAGATGTAGATAGTGTTTGTGACAGATGTTGCAGAAGACTTTGTGCTTTTCACTTGTTAGGCAAAATGCAATTAACATTACACATGATAATTTTAATTACAAATTATGGTTGCTTGAGTGTTGTTTCTAAGAGTTCTCATATTTATAACAACGACATGGCAAAATTTTACTTTTGTTGTTTGTATCATTCCACTCCATCCGTGTCTATTCTGCATACTAAATTAGACTTCCTAGTTTGGCACAGTAAAGTTAGTGTCATCAGCGTGCATGGTAAAAAAAAAAACAGTCTGACTCAAAATACAAGAGCTCATCAGATGACGATGATGTAAAAGATGGCAGTTTCACTAGAAGCACCCTTTAACAGGAATGTACACATTAGTTTGCATCAGTTTGAGAGAAAAACGGTTAAATAAATAACAGATTTTTCTGTGCTTGCACTAAGATGGGCTAAGATATGAGGAAATGAAGTAGGAAAGAAAACAAGGAAGCACACACACAATAATAAATCAAAAGGTGTCTTCTAGCTACACTTTTGTCACACCGCGTGAATGAAATTGGACCTCCAAACACACCCTTTACTGCCATCTTACCAGGGCGAGCTCGGGGTCAGCGCTGGGATCTACTCCGAACTCAAAGTCGCTGGCTCCCAGGCCCATCATGGTGCCACCTTCGCCCGCCAGAATAGGAGAGGAAAGCAGTGCATCTGCCAAACTAGGGCCAGGAGGCACTGTGACAAGATGAGAGCCTGTTCCTTCCTTTCCATTTAGAGTGTTTACAAACGCGGTCAACTTCTCAGTGTTCACCTCCTACAGGATGAACAAGAACAACACAATGGAACAGGGAACATGTTCAACACATCTGTAATAAATTGTGTTATACTGGCCACTCTGATCATGAATTCTAATCCCTTCAAGCAGCCTTTGTATTGTACATAACTAGTATATCATTAAATCCAAAGCACCTCCTCTCCGAAGTTAATCACATCCACATTGACCTTCTCTTTCTTCAGACGCTTTGCAAGTTTCACCAGCTGTCAATGAGAAAGCATTTCGATTTAAAGAGGACCATTTCAATGAGGCATCAAATCGAAGTCACACGAGACAGCATCTTACATCTTTCTCGTTGTCCTCCACCGGGCTGCCGACAAAAGCGATGATCCTCATCTTGTGGTTCTTCCCCTGTCTGTGCTTCAGCGCCAACTGTACAGGCAAACAAATGTTAATCCCGCGTCACGGCACAGCTCGTGTAAACAGCATACATGTGTAGAAGTTAGTGCACTGAACATTAGAGGGTGACTCACATGGGCTACTCTGATGCCGGTACAAAAGCTGATCTTGCCACGTGGTTGAACGGCGTGCAGTTTGGAGAGGATGCGCCCGGTGTCTGGCGTTAGAGTAGTCAGGACCTCACAGTTACTGCACAAATTAGATTCACAGCATTACAGATACACTTACAGCTAGACATAATAGAGACTTTATTAACTGATAAAGTGTACACACAGCTTGTCATGCAAATTCTAATTCAATCAGAAAAACCCATTTGAAGTCATTAGAGCACCTTAATTCAGCCATGCTTACATTTGCACTGTATGATTTTGGCATGCATGTGCATCTCAATCTCACAGTACAAACCTAGAAACAGAGGCATAATTTCCTAAATCTGAACGACCACTTTCCCACTTCGTCTTACGGAAACACCATAATTCTGACCAGCATGTTAGTGCTTATGATATAATACTGAATTACGCAATATTGTGCAAAAGTCTTGACTTCCTTACATGGCTTTGTGTAACTAAATTTTTTTCCATCACTGTGCTATAGTATCATCAGACTGAAATGCAGTCACCGTCCAATCACATCTCTAGGCCATTTTCTCTGCATTGTTTTAATCAGAGATGAGCTTGTAAGGAATCATTTCTAGGAGGATGCAGCGCTACCCTAAATTGTCTTTGTCACCAGCTGGTGGTGAAAAACTGGTAGCGGATACATTTTAAATACAAAATCAACAACAGACTCGCTGTGTACTCACTTGGCCATAGTGATGAGTCCAACATTGTTTTCGGGATTGCTGCGTGTCTTTGAGTGACAAACGATATTGACAGCGTCCTGCTGTGCCTGTAGTCGGGTGGGCAGGAAGTCTCCATTCCTCATGTACTCACTGTTGTCTACACTGTAAAGAAAAAAAAAAAAAAGTATGAGTATAAAGATTATGGGCATTGCTTAGGCCATGGAGGTAAATTTAATTTGACCTTTGACCTTTTAATCTGAGGTCAATCTTCAGCAGGTTACAGTTCATTACATTTGTCGTTGCCTTTAAATAGTTAAACAATAGTTGACCAAGTCTTTTTTTTTTTAGTTTAAGTTAAAAGATTAATATGCAAACCTAGTTTGTTGCTAGGGTCCTTCTCTTCTAACCCTTTTGGTTGCTAGAGTGTTGGGTGGTTGCTATGAGATTCAAAATGATTTCTAATGTGCTGTACTAATGTAGGTTGTTGCTACACTATCCCAGTTGGTTGCTATGCTATTCCAAGCAGTTGCTAGAGTCTTAAGATAGTCCTGTTAGTTTCTTAGGGGGTGCTTAGGGGATTCCTCATGGTTTTTAGGTGGTTGCTATGCTATTCAATAGGGATGGGGATCACAAGTCATCAACTGATACAATATTATCATACCTAAATGYAGATTTGATTTATATTGTGATTCTATAAACACCATGATTTTTATAAATATCCTGCTTCCATATACATTTTTCTATTAGAACTCCAGTTTTATACTTTAGCTTTAATCATCTGCTTCACAACCGAATTGAATGCGAGTAATTAAACATAGCCCGTTCCTTATAACATTAGTTTTCTCCAAGCACAGCATTTAAACAATACAAACTAATTTCAAATACAAGTGTTTAAAAGTTAACTTGAAATTCAATTAAACAAAAAGCTACATTTTTACCTAGCAGCACACATCTCTGTCACATGCCATAATTAATATTTCTAAACTATCTAAACTTTTTTAAACGAAATAATTCACTCCTACCACATAAGATGGAAAACGCATGAATAGTTTAGAGTGTACCCTGTAGGATAACAATGGAGTGGCAACATGCATTTTTATGGGTGTTTTAATGAAAATCGGCACAGGCTAGTATAGTAGGGATGTAGGGGGGGGGGCAACCACTTCATTTTGGCTACAATCACATTAGTAGCCACATTTCTCAATTTAGATTTTTTTTAGCCAGATCGGTTCACACTCATAATTAGAGACCTGTAGGATAACAATGGAGTGGCAATGTTTTACTGCCTCCAAAGTCTCAAAACTCAGATCAACAATGAGCGTGTTGAGCACGGGGCTTCTTATGCATCTGAGCATCAAGAATAATTTACTCATGCAGTGTTTTGAGACTGTGTTAAGTATGTGAAATGAGTGTGTTTTAAAACTCAACTAATTTGCTTGCAGGGTTTGGAGAAACAGCCCGATCTGAGCCTTTTTAATGCCATGTGGATTTTGATCATGCAGCACCATAAAAGTAGGATTTCTGTTGCATGACTTGAGTGTGTGCAGTCGGCACAGAATCTGTTATGTTTGAGACTGATTGTTATACCTAATTCCGGTCACAGACCGGTGTGTTTCTATTGGACATGTAAAAAAACATTAATATGTTAAAAAAATAATAAATCTATTTTCATGAATSACCACACAAAAGAATTGAGTTATAAATGAACTGTTTGCCCCCTCTACATCCCTACTATACTAGCCAGTGCCGATTTTCATTAAAACACCCATAAAAATGCATGTCCTAATAGAATAAGAAAGATTATAATGCCACGGTCATGAAACAATTAAAACAATTGCCTATTTGTTTAACAGATACCAGATTCAAGAGAGAAGACCAATCTCATTTCTTTTCACAATCTTCATAACCATGTGACCAGATCAATAATAGAAACAATTAAAACTGTTGATGAAAGAACTCTTAAATCACAATACCAGTTTCCATGGCAGTTTGAGAAATAAAAATAACAGGTTTTTAATACAACATTCACTGAACAATGAAAGGTCCTCGGGAACCTACACGAGATGGATGGAGGTTTTTGTGAGGAATAAACGGTTTCTGATTTCACTGTAAAATGAGAGCACAAAACAGGGCTGCAGACCCCTCCTATAACAAAACAGACCCCTCCTCGAGTACTGGAACAGCAAGGCCAGTTCACTTTTTTGCTACACTATGAAGACCTTTGGATTTGAGCTGAAAATATAAATACGAGATGATAGATTAGACTTTCAGATTTTATTTACGGATATTTTTAGACCAGAATGAAGACCAGGTAGCTGCCCATGTGCTCTCCTCCAAGCTGAGAAAAATCAATAAGAAGCACTACACAAGCATTAATCACAGTCAATACAGCAATATGAACGGTCATGAAAAATTAAGAACCCACTGGTGTAGGAACAATCAGACAGTGGACAGGTTAGCCAAGGAAAACATCAGCAGTTGATGACAATCAAAATTGTGATATCATAAACCATGTCCACAGKGCAGGAGTAAAGGGGTTTCAACTAGCATTCAAACATGGCTCAAAGAGCAGAAACATATCATAAAATGCAAACCTCTGATCACCAGTAGGGATCACAATGAAAATTCGGACAGAAATTTACAGACATAGATGGGCCACAAAATGTTTGGTACCAGTTAAACTTCTATCGAAGTGTGGAGAAAGAAAGAATCCGTTCATGATGCAAAACATATGAGCTGACGTGTGAAGCTCAGTGGATGTAGTGTTGTGGCTTGGGCTTGCATGKTTGCTTCAGGGGACTGCCTAGTCGATCACCCTAGCTTAACACAACTGTGCGGCATTTCACCTCACGAAAAGTTCAAAGTTAATGAATGCTAAGAAAATGGAACCAAATGTTGTTATTGACTTCAAGTCTATAGGTTCGATGCTTTTGATCATCTTAAAAATTGTGGTTGTTTACCTAATCTCTATGTAAAGATCAATTATTTCATATTAATATTTGACACCCACAAACCCAATTCCTCTCAAAGTAGAGCATATATAGATAGATAAATAGAGAGAGAGAGAGACCTTGCTATTTCAATATGTTTTGAGGAGACTGCATTAAAAAAATATCTAACAAAAGCAATTTATTATTTGTTAATAAATTGAACACTGCAATGGGCAAAGTACTGTGTATATAAAAGGAATAAACATGGCACAAATACAAGAAAATTCATTAAAAACTTTTAACCAATCAGATTTGATGTAAATCACTAAGGCTACGTTCACATTTCAAGCCTGAAGGGACTCAAATCCGATTTTTTTTTTCACCCTAATGTGACAGACTTTTTATGGCTTTCTGAATGCACAAACATGATGTTTTTTAGATCGAACCTTAGTCACTTTGGCTACAATCACATTAGTAGCCACATTTCTCAATTTAGAATTTTTTTAGCCAGATCGGTTCACACTCATAATTACAATTAACTTTTATCTGACTGAAGGTGGATGTGCATGTCTGCATAAACAACAAATCTGAGCACATTGATAATTCTATGCTCACGCTATGTGGATTAAAACCAGCATATCTGTGTCCAAACTTTAGCAAAAAAACAAACAACAACAAAAAAACTTTGCATTTGTTGAGATCCAGAGTAAGGAAGAAAGCCAGACACCTCGATCACGTATCAGATATGTATCTAATCTAGGACAACACATGAAAGTGACTCAGGTGCATTCTAAAAAATATTTGATTTGTACATTCAGGCACATCTACATTAGTCAGATAGATAAAAGTCAGTTGTAATTATGAATGTGAACAGTCATGACATGTAACTCCAACCCAAATAAATAAATAAAAATAAATAAGAATTGAACAGTATGACTTTTATTGTGAACACAGCCCAAGTTGTTGTTAGTCTTTCATCTGCTCCTGTCGAGGAGTAGCCACAGTGGACCATATGACCCACACAACAACTTTGCGCAGGTTTTATGCTGGATGACCTTCCCATTCTGATGCAACCCTCCCTTTTTTTCGGGGCTTGGAACCAGCACTGCATCCAGTGGCTGGGGAATTGCCTGGGAATTGAACTCGGGCCTTCTGCATGGCAGGCAAGAAACCTTACTTTTCACTCCTTGACTCCACCCATTGTTACAAAGCCCCTCCCATATGGTCCTGTACAATGACAGACACGAGACACATCCAAACACAAACCCCAAACCGGAAATCACCCCCACCCCCCTCACACAGGTCTTTGTGCTCAATCCTTTACTTTATTTTAAACATGTTTTAAATCACTTATTTTTCTTATTTTACAAGAAAGAAAGAATGATGTCTCTTGTACCTTTAAATCAGATTAATAGCCTAGTTAGGATTTGTAGTTAATGAAAAGTGACATTTTTTTAGGATTTTATGGTTTAAATAAATTACAGGAAGGTACAGATGGAAGTCAGCATTTTCAACAACAACAGGAAACAATAGTTAGCTTGGTGAAGTGTCAGTAATAATACAATTATTATTACAATTATGACTTTATGTCAGGAATTATAACAGGAATTTAAATGATAATGAATAAACACAATAATAATAACAATATAATTAAAACTAGAAAGAAAAGCATAGGACTTGCACTGTACGGTTGCTTAGCCTACTATCAGCTATAGGCTAGCATTACTGTGTCACTGCTGTGTAACACTTTCATATTAATATTAATAATAATTTTTCAATAAAAATACTCATCCATTTTAGTAAAATCGTTTTTTCCGAGTACAGTTTGTTGACAAAGCGCCGCTTTAACCCCCGAAGGCTAACATGATGCTAACACGCTAGCTTAGCCGGTAGCTGGGAGACATAATGACTCAGGAGAACACCGCTATTACCCGATTCCATTACATTTCCCGACTCTTTCACCCCAAAGCGAAATCCCACCCACATCTCTAAACTCAAAAACCCCAAGAAAATCTCAACAGCTCATATAAACCCTAAATATTTAATAAGTATAAGCATATTTTTTTATTTCTTACCAGACCATAGTGCTTTCGAGCACCATCTTGGAAACTTTCTACTCACGAACAACGCGGATTCTGATTGGTCCAAACCACGCTTTTCATAACAACGCATCCTATTGGCTGACAGTTTCAGCGGTTTATTTGCTATCGCCCCAATCGGTGACACACTGTATTACAGCAGCATATGTATAGCGACTTGCTAACAATGACACATTTTTACAGTGGGTTCTTACAGTGTCTGGCAAAAGTATTCGTACACCATGAACTTTCCTACATTTTGTCACGTAGATGTACTTTATTGGGATGTTATGTGATAGCCCAACACAACGTGGCACATAATTGTGAAGTGGAAGGAAAATGATGAACGTTTTTGGTCTTTCAGCTGTTCCAGTCTAGGGGTCGCCACAGCGGGCCATTCAATCCGCACGACATCTTGGCACAGGTTTTTACGTCGGATGCCCTTCCTGACGCATCCAGTGGCTGGGGTTTTGTGCACTAGCTGTGAATCGAACTCGGGCCTTTCGCATGGCAGGCGAGAATCCTACCAAAATGATTTTCAAAAATGTTGACAAATAAAAATCTGAAAAMCTTAATACTGTTTGTTCACTAATGTTCTCTAACAAACCTCTGAGGGCCTCACGGAACAGCTGTATTTATACTGAGGTCAAATTACACACAGGTGGACTCTGTTTACTAATTAGGTGACTTCTGAAGGCAGTTGGTTCCACTGGGTTTTAGTTCGGGGTGTCAGATTATAGGGGCCTGAATACAAATGCACGCCAGACTTTTTTTTTTT
>QMIH01000294.1:39088-62138 GCA_003987875.1 Clarias batrachus
AAAMYKKTWWTTTYCCCMTTCACCTCACAGTTACGTGTCACACTGCATTTGTCAATCATATAAAATCTCAATAAAATACATTTACGTTTGTGTAACGTGACAAAATGTGGAAAAGTTCAAGGGGTATGAATACTTTTGGAAGGCACTGTGTAAATGTGTTAGTATGTAGTACCTTAAATAAAGATTTAATAAAGGATGCAATAGTCAAAATATTTTCTTGACTATTATAAAATATAGCGAATTAAATTAAAGGCGTAGTGCTTAGCACAGTGGTCTTGCACCTCTAGGGTCTGGGTTCGATTCCCACCTCTGGTCTGTGTGCATGGAGTTTGCATTTTCTCCCTGTGATTGGCGGGTTTCTTCTCGGCTTACTCCCACAGTCCGAAGACATGCAATTAGGCCAATTGGTGTTCCCAAATTGTCCATAGTGCGCGAAGGAGTGTGTGTATGTGCCCTGCGATGGATTGGCGGCCCTCCAGGGTGTACCCAACACCCTGCCCCAAGTCTCCTGGGATATGCTCCAGGCTCCCTTGAGCCTGTATACAGAATAAAGTGGTATAAACGATGAGTGTGTGTGTGAGAGAGAGAGAGAGAGAGAGAAAGAAAGAGAGACTTCAACGTAAAAAGTCAAAAGAAACAAAACATCTTATTTCATCTATAAAATAGCCGGAATGATCATCAGGATGAAGTCTGTGAATGTAAACACTTTAACTCCTCAAATTCACAAAAAAAGATGAGCAGACACACTAAGTATGACATGGATACTTATAGGCTGTTTTGTCAGATTGCTTTAATTGCCCTCATTTCACAGACTTACAGAAACGTGACAGATTAAAGGGGGAAAAAAACCCTTGCACGTATAAAGTGTCTTAGCATAGTTTTTCAGCCACCTTAAAAAATGTTCCATATAATACATACAAACACAATGTAAAGATATGCACAGGACCATACAAGTCATGCTGAAAGACCCAGAATTATTATATTTGCCTATAAACCCATTATTTTGCATCCCTTTCAGCTTGGCTGAGTGCATTAAATGAGGATTCACCTTAAAACAAACAAAAAAGTAGGTACGTTGCATTGTTTTTGTACAAAGTTCTAAACTACATCAGCATATTTAACTGTACTGCATGAACCCACATGCAGCACTTATTATACACAGTTTTTGAAATTACAAAGAAATAAAATAAAGATAGATAAACAGTGATTTTTCAGGCTTGATTCCTAACCTGGCTCACTTTGTGTTGTAATGTTATATTTTTTAAAASCATTTTCTCTCTCAATTTTCATAAATCCTAATTTAGAGAATAACAACCTTATGAACACTCAATTACCAATATTTAAGGCACTGTTAAAATATGTAAACTGTTCAGAGCATTTTTTTTTTTGCTGGTTTGTGCAAAAAAACAAGAACGATGGCTAAGAAAGGCTACTGAAAATACAATTTTGTCAAAATACAAATAAGACCTACAACAAAAATAAAACGTTGACATCGTATTTTAAAGAAAATCGCAAAAGAGGTACAATTGATATAAAATCAGGCAGCACCATTTTAATAAACATTTCACAAGATTCACCAAGTGAACCACTAAACAAAGCCGAAACAAATA
Organism: Clarias batrachus; assembly: GCA_003987875.1. NCBI lineage: Eukaryota > Metazoa > Chordata > Actinopteri > Siluriformes > Clariidae > Clarias > Clarias batrachus. The sequence continues at coordinate 40,699 of QMIH01000294.1, forward strand.
GGTCGATATTGCATATTTATCAGATCAGCTGACCTCATTTATCAATCCTCATTTATACATATTTGCAGAAGCTGAAACCAACTAGATTTGTCTGGAATACCAAATAAAAGTTTGCTCGTTTAAAGTGCAAAGCGTGTTCCCTGAAAACCTTTACATAGGGTGACGCCCACAAACTCCATAAAAGGTTAAGTGCACAGAGAGCTAGGAGCATGAAATGAATGCTTAGGGTAAGGATGAAAAGATAAGTGTGGCTTATTTTAACAGTAAGTACTGTAGGCACTAAAGTCTTCTACCAGCTGTGGCATTTGTTATTGGCAGTAAGATAAAACATTCAGATCTCACAAAATGTTCTTGATGGTACTCTTAATATGGCTTGACCTTGTGATCTTGTATTAAGACGTTACTCCAAAGCTCTTCTATAAGTTCCTCTGGAGAGTCTGGGTGTCTGATAAAAGCGTTAACATAAATAAATAACTTAAATTCAACAAATATAAARGCATAGGAATCCATGCAAATTAAATGATTAGGCTGGTTAAGTCAAGGTTTACCCCACACGAGTAGGATTTCCCATTCAATTCAGGTCAAATTTATTTGTCTAGCAATTTTAACGATGGTCATTGCAGCAAAGCAGCTTTACAGAATCCAGAATTAATGGAAATAAGTCCGAACTGCGTGAGGATATGGCAGCGAGGCAAGGCGGTATTTCACAAATTCCCCAAATTTTGTGAAATGCTCAAATTAACAACTAAATAATACATCTGTTCATATTCAGATTGATAAATGAGGCCCACTGTACCGGATTTTAGACCAACCATAAACACCCTGTTTTTATCTTAATTAGCATGAAGAGAGCTTTTGCTCTGCTTAATTAAATCTAGAAAATGCTGAAGCAGAATGTTAAAAAAAGTAATACGAATAAGTTGCGAAGGCATGAGCTCTGTTAATGAGAATAATAATTAATGAGATTAGTTAACATGAMCGTTTTACCTGGCAGGCTTTGCAATAATATACTGAGAGGTTAAAGTATTTTGTACGTCACAAAGTTTCTATACTGCAACCATTTAGCAGAACTAATTCAAGAGTCTCCTGGTTAAGAAGATTAATAAATTCTGGTTAATCTGCCGTAGGTCTGGAAAACATGACCATATAATATTGCTAAAGATATAAATYATGTCTTAATGCTCACTCGCTCACTCCCACTTATCCTTTAAAGGATTACGGGAGCCTAACTCAGGGGACTCATGCACAAACATCTGAGGCGGGAATCGAACTCTCGACCCCGGAGGTGCGAGGCAACAGTGGCAGATTTGTTCACATACCTTGTCTTTTTCATAGTTAAAAAAGTTCTGTGTTGCCAGTTTCTGTAAATTTAAATCGTATAATAACCACCTAAAAACAAACCTTATAAAAAGTCTCTCTCATCGTTTCAAATAGTGGAACTGTTAAATCACAGCAGGCCGTTTCCCCTCTTTGATTTCCTAGCAACGGGAACTTTATGGCTCAGTGTTACACCACATACACCATAATAAACAAACGACCAAAAATATATTTATAATTCTGCATGCAGTGTATAAACACWCAAAAGATCTGTACATTTTAAGAACTATTAAAAAAAACAAAAAAAAAATCCATATTTGGCAAGTGTGTCTGAGATTGCTAACATTTAACTTAGTTAATGTCTTTTAAGCAGCAACCCTGGATACAGAAGTCAAAACAAAGAAAACAGCTTGTAAAGCTCGAGTGTGCTTTGCTGCAGTGTAAAGTACTCTCTGAAGAAGCCACATTCCTTTAACTTTGTTGGTCTGTTGATGTCCATCCAAAGAAGAARAAAAAAAAAAAAACACTTTTGGCAGTCTTCCTTAAAGCAGTGCATCACTGTTCCTGAGAAGAAGAAAAACACATGAAATGCAGATCTTTATCATTTCAGTCACTGCATTTTATAAATAGATTTACATAAAAAAAACACACACACACACAAAGCAAAGAGTGAAAGCTGTGAAACCCTGTGCATCTGTTTCATGGTCCAAACCATGCCATGCTGGAACCCTATTTTACGGGTTAGAATTTATTCTTTTAATTTTTAACAGTAAAATATGCAGCATGGTATCTCATTACAAAAATAAAATGACCAAATGAATGCAAAGAAATGTAAATGTTCGCAATTATTTAGAATTTGTATGATTATGATATAAAAAATAAATCTGGATGAATCGGAAGTGATCAATTTCCAGAGGCATTAGGTCTCTCTATTACCTCATTTTTTAAATAGTTGCTTTTCTCTTTTCTTTTCTTCTTTTTTTAAATTCAAAGTTTATTGGGGATAACATATTATTTCCACAATTATACATACATTTTAATGAAGTGAAAACCCCCTTTTTTCCTTTACAGTTCATTCTTCAGGTATATAATTATTATTTTGTTTAAGACAAGCAACTATATTCCACAAAAAACTAATTATGTTGCATTCATTGTTATAAAATTTTAATTGTACAAGAGGAAGGGAAATAATAAAAAAAAAAAAAACTTCTTCAAATTTATCCTCCTGTAGTTGGAGTATCTGGTTTACACCATTTCCTTGTTACAGCCTTTCCAGCCGCTACACTCAGCACTCCAAAGAGACATTTTGATTAAAAATTTTAATATTTGCTTTTCAAGGTGATCCCGGCACCATTCGTCTCCTCGTACACACACTGCAGGATTGTGCATTGAAGTGGACATGCCAAGGTTTAAAATCAACCAAAGACTCAAAGTGCTTAAGTATCTCTGAGTGAGGATAAGGCATAACATGCCTTGTTGATGTAAAGCGATCGAGAAACGAAGGAGAAGGTGCAGACTCCGTTTAACTGTAAAGAAACTGTAAAGGATCCGTTTGATTATTAATAGAAAGTAAACCGATTTTTGCAGCCTTATCGATGTGAACGTCACACGTACACAGAGTTTAAGGAACTCGTAAACCTTGCGTGAGAATCTTACCTTTTAAAGCAATGTAGCTTCTGCTATTCTTCTCTCAAAAACATCAAGAGGCAGATTACACAGAGAGAACAACTGTTTTATGGAAAATAAAATGGATGGCGAAAAACGTACATACCTCGAGAGTGTCGTGTCAGCTGAGTCGCCTGCAAGAGGGCTCGCAATCAGGTCAGGGAAAGGATCGTTTTCTATAAACAAAACAAAACAGTTCAGAGTTTTTATCGTTTATGTACAAGGCTGAAGCGTGAACCAGAGTAGCGCATTCCCATAGTGTGTAACTTTTATACTTTTATACTGTAATCTCCCAGCTGCACTGAAGGTTCTCAAACCCCTCACCTCGACTTCCTGGTGTCTCTGAAGTGGGAGATTCGATACTGTCACTCTTCGTCAGCTCCTTGTTTGGTGAAGTTTGTTCCACGTTCGTCTGCGCTGCCAGAACAGACGGCTGACCCTGCTGGGTTTGTTGTCCGGGCACTGTGGAGTTTGCCTTGCGTTGCCCTGAGATGACTCCTCGTGTCTTCTTAGACATTGAAGTTTTTACTAAGGAGAAGAAAGAAATAACTTGAGTTGAATTCTTCCCTGAAACAAACAAGGTAGACCAAACTATGGGTCATAAAGTCAAGATTACTTGGTTGATGGGTAATAGCTTTTTTTCTGCTACTCAAGCTTAAAATGAGATCGGCCTAGAGGTAGCGCTATTGAGCAAAATGTTGTATTTTGACTCAAATCTTGAAAACTGTGCACACTATAATCTACATGACACACAATCACTTCTAATCAAGCAGAGACTCATTTACTTATACAGCTACAGCTAATGAATGTGCTCAAAACACACTAATTCACACATTACAGGACAATTTGTGAATGCCAATTAACCATTCATTTGAACTGTGGGAGGAAACCGGAGTACCTCAAGGAAACCCACCAAGCATGAGGAGAACGTGCAAACATTTGCACAGTACTGTATAACTCAGAAGTCGTTCGCTTTTGGATTTGATTGTATTCGATTCGCCTCGGGGTCTATGTGCATAAAATCTTGAGCCCCCTCATTTCTTTATATTTTGCTTCCTGACAGCCAGACTTTCTTGTATTTCTAATGTAGACTTGAACGGTTCTCCAAGGTTCCTGAAGAACATTTTTTGACTCTGATTTTCAATCCAGTCGCTGTACCTGAGCACTTTGACAGGAATGTCTAACTTGAGGCATGAACCAGTGAGAAACAGGTGCAGATGATGACAGATGATCAGGCCGGTGATTAGTATACAGCTGATGCTGATTGCTGCGTGGTTGGAACTCTGTGCGGGATACACTTCCTTCCCCACTTATTCTGAGACTTTAGACAAATTAATCTCCACTTATTTTCTTAGTTTTATATATACACACACACACGTATACATTACATAACAAACTAGACCTACCCAAGTATCCATTTTTTGAGTACATGACTTATGATAGATTTTCACACATTTAGTTTCAATCTATTCAGCAAGATCCAAACCTCAGGACAGTTTTACATTTCCTTGCAACATGGCTTTCCAATTTACTGAAACAGCTGTAGCTCAGGAATGGTTGCGCAGATGTGCACAAAAATGCTAACTTGTAACTTATTTCAAATTCAGATTTCAGCAAGGCATTTCACAATAAAATAAACAACAATAAATAAAATGGATGACTGAAAACCACACTGGACATCTGAAGACATGACTTACATGACGATTTCCTGAAAACCATATTGCACATGAACTTCTCGAAGCGGTCTGCGTAGAAGCCAGGCCTGTGTACTGACACTGTATCCTGAGGCAGAGAAGTGGAACATAATAATAATAATGATGATAATGATGAAGTTAACAGAAGATGACAACATCATATACACAGGTTCTTCAAATGTGGAAGCATTCCTCATGAAAATAATTCTGTTTACGTTTTCCACTTGCATAATTATTTTATTACACACTGTTAACCATTTTATTCGCAATCAGGGGCGGTGCTTGTGTTATGTTCATTGTATAAAGCTACAATTCATTTAGTTTCAGTTTTCAGCTGGTAAAGATACCTCCATGTACAGGATAATCCACATCTTGTTGTGTCTTTTGGTCCAATGTTGAAATGCCAGTGTGAACACTAAGCAGGACTTTATACTAGCTAAACTCAAACTAATGCATCATTTTATGCTTTGACCCGAACTACCAGAGTGTAAGCACACCCTTGAAGAGCTTGTGTAACAAAAGAAAATATATAACTTAAAAAAAAAAAAGGAGGAGGAAGGAGCCTTTATAAGGTTTTCTAAGTTTTCCATATGCTTGCCAGAATTTGTTTTATTATTTTTGACAAGTGAAATTACGAGAGAACGAGCAGGAGAAAATGAGAAGCTAGTTAGGAAATGGTGTGTTCCTTATGACTACAACGCAAATCAAGTGGTAACTTACTTGCCTTGAAGTCATTTAACAACATTAAATCTAATTATTAACCATTAAAAAGTGTGACATGATGTGCATTAAGAAATAAATGGTGCTGATTTTCTGTGTTAAAAGCAAAATAACTGCATGGTTTTAAATATTAGCACGGTCTATCGTGTTTGACTGGTAAGACCTGTAGCCAGCTTTAATGTTGTATAAAATTAATCACCTTCTGACCGATCATAGGTTCAACGACACTGTGAAAAAATAATTAAATAATTATTTCAATATAATAAGACCAACAAATCTACTCTTTTAAGAAGCGTGTTAAAATATTCTAAAATGTCCAATCCTTCAATATYGTGCCAAAGATTATGATGTCACGAGTCGATTCTTTCTGTCGAAATGAAAGCAACCATACATTATTTTATTTTTGTATTTATTTCAATCAGACCTTAGTTTCACCAAACAAGATATCTTGGACAGTCACACAATAAAAATGGATTCTTGGATTCCCGATTCTTTTGTGTAGCGATTCACATATCGCCAAACTGACACCAGAATCGAGAACCTATTTTTACATTTATAAATGTAGATCTCAACTGGTTGATCAGTCGTCCAGAGGTGCGTGACTTTGAAGTTGTTTGAGGCGGTAAAACGCCACAGTTCATTCATCATCCTACAGGTGGCGCACTCTGAACTGTTTACACGTTTTCATCCTGTGTTTTAGGAATGAATTATAAATAAGTTTGTTTGAATTATGGTCGAATGAAATAGATACATGCTGTTCAGTAAAAATGATGTTATTTTAAATTTGAAGGTAAATGTTAAACTCTTGTATTTGAAGTTAATTTGTATTGTTTAAATGCTGCACTTGGTTTTTAAGTGAGAAAACTAACATATATATATATATATAAAAAGTGTTACTGGACTGTATAAATGTAAACAAACTACATACCCCATCATGAACAAAGGATTTCCACGAATGCTCCAATTTTTTAACAAACCTAAAAACATATATATATATATATATATAAATAAAAAAAAACAATTAAAGAATCAACATGTTGTATGATTAAATACTATCATGGAAGATGTCAAACTGACTGAAACCTGGTACCTGTAGGACTGGAGGACATCAATAATACCAATAAAGAGCAGTAACCTTTCCCCCTTTAGGCTATGTGCAGGCATTCCTCCCGTGCTTCAGTGACAAACACACAGAATACAATTATGGATAACAATAAAAAGGTTGAGTAGAGGCAAGTCGATGCCTTAACGTAGGACGTGACAAACTCGAGGACAGAGCCTTGATCTACCATCTACAACTATGTTAAATGTAATTACGTCCACAAGCGTTTTCTATTAAAGTTGTTTCCAACCTCTCGCTGCACTGCGGTGCTGCCTTGCCCTTGACCTCGCCCTGGATCACCTCCATGGTTGTGCAGTAGAGAGGTTTCTGGCCTTGATTCTTCTTCTGATCAGGCGATGGCACGGACATCTCATCTCCGGCCAGGTCCATATTGTGAATCCCCAACAGCAGACTATAGTCCATGATCTTGAAGCTCTGTAGCAACTACAATGTAAACATAGCGTGTGAAAATAAAGATCCTCTAGCAGCTGACCAGATGTGTGAGGCATCAAGCAGTTTCTAGTTTATTTAGGTTTTACGGCTAATTATTCATTAACTGATTACTGATGTTCATTTAGTGTCCATAAGTATTTGGACACAAATTCTGTAAGGCTGGGGACAAACTACCTGATTTTTAAGACTTTAAATGGACAGTGTATACAGCAATCTATGGCCTGCCGCAGAATAATAACTTAAAAACAAGGGCTTAAAAACAAATGTTTCTTTTCTCTCACCAGGCAGTCTCGATGGATGGTCTTGCACAGCGCGTTGTAGTGATCGGTCTCCAGTTGTAGGCCTTCAGGCAGGTCCTGCATGAAATCTAAGTCTTTATACGTGGGAACGCTCTTCATTCTCTCCTTAGGCGAGGCCCGACGCTTGTACGTGGAGCCTTTCAGGTCGTATTTGAGGTGCATGGGAACAGCACGTGGCAGCAGGTTGTTCATTACTACAATTCGGATGTTCTTCCCTCCAGCCTGAATGCAGTAGAGCCCATAGAACTTTGGCAGCAGCGTGCGCTTGTTTTGATTCAGGTTCTGGAAGGAATTTTTTTTTTTTGTGTGTGTGTGAATTTGTGAATTATTGTTATATCAATAAAAATGTATACAAATCTCATAACACATACTATTAATGAATAATATGTTGATCCATAGTTTAAATAGGTGCAATATCGCTAAATTCAAAATATCCTCACTATGACTGAATATCATTGCGGAACCCATTATACATACGAATTCACTTACCGTTTTGTGCGTGTATTCATGTATCGYCACACTGACACATAGATTTTTTCCTCTATAATACTAGAGGTGGTGCACTCTAAACTATTCAYACTAGCAAGCAGCACAGCATCGTTTGTGTGGTATTTTCGAAGTTTGTTTACTGTAAAATAATAAATAAATAAATCTCGATATTTAGAAAATCGAAATCGCCAGTAAAGCCTTGCCCATTTGGAAGAACTCAAGTTTTCTTAGAACAATGCTCATGCTCATAAGTTGGATTTGTTCGTAAGTCAGACAAAGTTAGTCTTATACACCTTTAACACAAATATATAATGTAAAACATAAAAAAAAAMAACACAGGTTTGGTATTTCGGTTCCGCAACATACTCTCGCTAGACAGCGCGCAAAAAAAATAAAAAATACAAATCGCAAAGGAAATCCCGGTGATGCAGCGAGCCCCGCTGACGTAGGGACGGAKGACAATGCTACATGGTGTTTACTGCGAGCTTGAACAGATGCCATTTTATCTCAGAGCTGGTTTCCACTGTGTTGGACTTTTTTGAGGATTTTCTGAAATTATTCAGGATTATTCACCCTCAGGACAGCTTTACAGGACAGACATTTTTTATTATTGTGCTCCCAGACTGACGTCTGATCCACACACACATACAAAGTAACGGACATTTTATACATTGTATATAATTGTAAATAGTGAAATCTGGTGCACTGCAGTAACGATTTTTTTTGCACAATACACATGAGCTACTTCCACGATTTGTTCACATCTATGAATGTTCGTAGGACCGTGACCTGTTCATATCTGCACAAATCCATAACTAGAATGTTCTAAATTCAGGACTTAGTGTATTTAGTTTCCTGCAAGAATTACAGACAAGTTAAAAAAAAAAACTGGGGAAATATGGATGTTTTCAACATAATATCAATCCAGTGATGGTTTAAAAGTTATGTACACGGAATTGTAATAATTTGAATCTATTGATGCAAAGCAAGAAAAGTGGATAACGTGGAAATATCTCTACCATATTTCATTCATTATTTGCACTGACCATGGCAAAAGAGTAAAATAGTATAAAAGCATTGCAGACTAACAGAAAAACAAGAGTTTATTCTCACCATAAAGTACCCGGGCAGTAATTTTTGCAGGAACTCCGCCTCCTTGTGCTGGACAGTTTTAATGATGAACTCATCATCGCTGGAGACATAAAACAGAGATCCACTCGCACCTGGGTTCGACAGCTCTATCAGGGGATCATTACACAGAGAATACTGCAGGAGACACAAGCACATTAGTTACTTTGTAAATCTCCATAAAAATATGGAACAGTTCCATATTCGTTACTAAACTTTTAATTATAACACTTAAACATTGATTTTTTTGTCATCAACTAATTTTATTGTGTGAATCTACAAGTTCGGTTCATTTTTGTTAAAACTATACTGTAATTTAAGACACTGGCTGTAGAATTATTCGCTCGATTGATAAATGTAAGAATGTTATTAAAAAGATTTAGAGATTTTTCATTAAATTATTAATTTAATTCTGAAATTAATTAGCAGTGAAATCCAATCCATTTAGTTGAAAAATGTTTTTCAAAACATTGTATAAAGTATTTAGCACAAGAAGATTTAAACCCATCTGGGCTAAAGGGTGCTGATAATTCTGAAGCTGACTATAGCTAAGGCTACACAATATTCAACAAGCTTGCAGGTCATATACTAGGTCTGAATTAGACAAACAGATCGACGTTGAGCAACTGAATTTGTTCATCGCTGACACTATACAAGCAGGTTGCGCACTTGCATACAGATTGCCATGTAAAGCACAAACACATTTTAAGTACGATTTAAAATTAAACAATTTCATAAATAGCATTTAACTTTGTTTATATAAGCATGACACTTCATAAATTAACAACAAACAGGAAGGAAAGAGAAAAAAAAATTGCAGTAATGGAAGAAATGCAAAGTAAAAGAGGAACATTACAAGGTAGTCATCAGGCCGAATCCCAAACATCTCTCTGAAGTAGCGGAAGGCGATTGGAGCATAGGCCTTAAACCAGAAGTTGCCATAGTGGTGACCAGGGGTGAAATTACTGCCCTCACTTATTGTGAAAGAAAACACAGACAGAGAGAGTAAAGTAACTTGTCGAGCAAATTCATGGATTAAGTGTACAATCATATACAGCACATTTATGATAATCACTAACACTTCATAAACACTTGACATCGAAGAACACACCTGGGAAAGAAAATGCTCTCCACTACTTCGAAGTCCTGCATGAGAACATCTCTCTCCGGTTTCTGGCTCAAGCTGCCTACTGTGTGCGCGATGCCCAGCTGGATCGCACCTTTCAGGGCAGATGAAGTTGTCTAACAACAYAAGATGGACAAAATACATACTAGCCACAGTTTATGGCCTGCAGTAACAGAATCAACTGGCTTGATGCAAGGTTACAATAAAGCACATAATAATTGCTCTTGCATGCTGTTAGACAACAATCTCGCACAGTCATGCCAACATCTAAATTCTGCTTTCACTACTGAACATAGTTATAAAGCCATCAATTGAATTTTGGGTGTTACAGTTACATACTGTATTTGGTAAAAGTCAGGAAGTGTTGAGAAAACATACAGTGTAGTTTCCCCAGTTTCTGAACTGATACATATAACCTGCTACACTAAACTGTTAACTAGTAAAAATAAATAAATGAATGAATAAATTAATTGATTTGTTGACTGTGTCCATGGAGCTTTTGACCATGAAGAAGGTCTTGGACTCGGCTGATGCAGGCAATTTTTCTGCGAAGGCTTTTTAACTGCAATCACTCAGTAGTTACGGACTGAAATTTCCATGAGCAGTTTTGTACCCGAGTCTCCAACAATGAAAGTGAACTTCTCTGTTCACTTTTGATCCCATGATAGAGCTGTCCAACTTTCGGGCTCAGAGCACACAGATATAAACTACCGGTCAAAAATTTGGACACACCTTCTAACTCCATGATTTTTTCCTGATTTGTATTTCTTTCTACAATGCTGAAGGCTTCCAAAATGTGCAATAATCCCCTTTGAACAGCTGATATTGAGATGCGTCTGTTACTTGTGATCTGTAAAGCCTTCATACTATCTCTAATCGGATTGTTAATTGGTGATTTCTAACTGGTAACTTTAAATGAACTTCTCCTCTGCAGCAGAGGTGCTTGAGTTTTTATTTATTTMTTTTTTTTCTTAAAATAGCAACTGAAAACTGTTCTGGTTATTACTTAATGACTAAAGGAAAATATGTTACTTTATAGTTGAAATGAAATCTCCAGTATTGTTCTAAAATGTAGACAATATATCACTTATCAAAAAATATTGAATTAGAAGGTGTGAATACACTTTTGACTGAGACTGATATCGATATATGCGTTCCCTGTTGAGTCTGGTTCCTCTCAAGGTTTCTTCCTATTATCACCTCAGGCGAACCACCACTGCCTCAGCTTGCTCATAATGCATTATAATCTACACCAGGGGTCCTCAACTCCAGTCCTGAAGGGCCAGTGTCCAGCACAGTATGTAATTCACCAACACTCAAACACACCCAATACTAGAACCTAGTAATTAACAGATTAGTTGAATCAGCTGTGTTTGAGAAGAAGAATCACCAAACTGTGTTGAACACTGGCCCTCCAGGACTGCAGTTGAAGACACCTGGTCTACACTTTTTTTCCCGTACATTTTAATTAATTTTAATACTCTGCATTGTCACAGTGATTACTCTTAAAAGTGCTATAGAAATAAAACTGAATTGTGTGTGGGTATAGCCAAGTATACTTGCCTTTTTGTATGTAGTCTCTCCTGTGGGGTCAATCCCGCGATGACCAATGGTTCTCTTATTGGCCTGCGATGCATTCAAAGACGCCTGGCCCTGAAAATTGTCGTTATAAGAACAAACTATCTTTGACTGTTTCAAAAATACAAAATTTTAATGGTGTTGTGAAAGCACAATGAAGCTGAAACTCAAAAGGATTCTTACTTCAATAGATGCCATCCTAAGAGGTCCAGCCGGTCCTGTATGGACAAAGAGAATATTTTCACTAACACATACATATAGAGACATGTGGACAGGCAAATGTGGCAACGACACAATGCAACTGAAAATACACAGGGCTCCAGGTAATGATCATATCACGTCAGAATATAGAATAATGTGATCTCACTGACACAGACCATGCTATAGTTGGACTGCACCTCAACCATGATGGGAAGAAAAGAATAGCAAAACACACAAAACATCAAACCTTAGGGTGGATGTGCTACAGCAGCATTGGTTGTAAAGGTTCCATAATGTGATCCTTTTTAACAAGTTTGCGTTTCTTTTGTCTACTCCTGTCAGGGGGTCGCCATCCAAACCGCACACAACTTGGCATGTATGTAAAACCTCACACACCCCTCCAATTTATCTCACTGGGCTTGGCACCGGCACTGCATGTAGTTGCTGGGTAGTACAGGGTGTTGCAACCAACAGACGGCAGGGCACATACATGGATCCTCAGATCCAACAACCTAGAGCCTGAGCCTGCCTGAGCCACCAATTCTCTCTAAAGAAAAGCACTTTACTCTCAGAAGACTCCAAAAATGTGACYGTTAACATTCCAGCTGAAATATAAACTGGCAAAAAGTATCTGTACTCTGGATGTAAAACTTTTAACAAAGACAAATATATCATTTTTTAAAACAAAACCACTTTGCTTTTCAGTACACTTCTGTCAACTTCTGTAACTTCAGTACACTTCTGTCAACAGCCCATCTGTCAACTAGCTTTTATATTTCCCCCCCAAAAAAATTATTTTTGGCTGAAATTTTTTGCCACAGATGCACTGCTGTTCAGAGGATCAAACAGGTGAAAGTCTGTTGGAGCAAAATAMGGACTATAGGGAGGATACTGTAAGATTACAAATTTATAAGATGTTAAATCTAGGTTCCAACAAAATAGTATATAAACTGAAAAGTTATGTACATTAGGTTTTACATTTTGAGGTAAAGATTATGACATTCTAAGGACATCATGTGTCTGAGACATTAACCTTTTGTCTTCATGTACTTTCCCAAGGTAAATGTGAATGCTAATCTCAAGGCCAGGCTGTGCCTTTGTCTCTATGATAATGTGAAGGTCTGGGYGATACTGTCAGGCTGATTAGAKTAGCACCTATGCATTTGAAAGGCAGTGTTATGCWGATGAGATCAGGGCTGGGGAACTTCCGGTACMAGGCTAATTCCTGTACTACACTATGATTTGTTTAGATTGTCTCCACCTCTTTGTATCCCTCCCCCTTGTAAAGTATAAACTCTCCAGAACTGAGTTATAATATTAGACTTGGATGACTACAGCRACGCACAGCAGGTTCTGAATAAAGATTAACTTCTGATTGAAAGATATCCCAACGTCTCCTGGCCTTTGATTCAACAATACTTTAACGCTATGTTTATGWAGTGTTAATGTCGACCTTGAAATTTATATCCATTCATGCACACTTTTCAGACCACAAAAAAACAAATCACTGCACAATGCTCTTTGTTCTTTTTTCTTTTCCCAAACAGAAATTTCTTGTTCCACTGGCAGATAATTTAGCTTCTTTCAAAAAATAAATGCTTAAAACTTTTTGCTTAAAAAGGTATCTGCCAACAGAACAGTTTTTATATGCTGTTACATTATCAAAAATAATCATGTGCGTTATACACGCTTACACAAGTCTTGAAACACCGCAAACGCAAATCAGTCATGCGCACAGCCACTCAACCCGTGCGCTCACTGTCAAATTGTGTTTTGAGACTTTGGTGCCAATTTGAGGCAGTAAAATGTAAAACACATTTTCATCCCGTGTGGTAGGAGTGACTAATTTGCCAAGTTTGCTTAGCAATAAAAATTACGRTGGATGACGGACATACGTGCAGCTTAATAAAACTGTAGCTTTTTTTGTTTTTTTTTAAATTAAAATTGAAGTTAAAAGATAAACTCTAGTAGTTTGTCTTGTTTAAATGCTGCTCTTGATTTTTAAGTTAGAAAACTAATGTTATAAGGAACGGGCGACATTTAATTGATCATTATCCTTTTTAAAAGGTTTAAAATTGTAACAAAATCAGGGACAAATGTAATATCAAATCGGGGTATCGAGATATTTGTAAAATCATTCTACTTGTAGAACCACAACTTTAATCGAATCGGCACCTAGGTGTCATGATAATATCTCACAGGGAGGTGACTGACTGGTGATTACCATCTCTAAAATTTGCGTTTAAAATAAGACTTGTCTAGAAATAGGCTTACTAATCTTGTATTCGGTTTGTTATAATCGACAAGACTCCTTTTTTATTTTTATCCTGTTGTATAATCTGTGAACTGGCTGTTGTAACATTACACTTTCTGTTTCAGGATTAATAAAATACATCTTTTCTCCTTTCATTTCTTGCACAGCCRTGACAGTAACTCTGTCCTTCTGATAAAGATCTATATAAAAGGTTTGTTTTACAAGCAGCAGGCAATCATTAAGAGGTATGCAAACACAACAAACACCCAACAGTTCCTGTTGGGTAAAAACTGATACACAGATATCTAATGCACACCATGCACAAACACCTGTTCTGCTGTCTTCCTCTGTTTTTTTTTTTTTTAAACCATTTGGAGAACCACAAAACACATCTGCTCAGACTAAAAATATCAGCGGTAGCAAATGCACTACGGGACCTTGCATGCTCTTAAACTTTAACACAGACATTCTGATACACACCCATGCACTTGTACCTCTCCAAGGAAACAATCTCCTCCAGAACAGAGTAACCACATCTAAAGGACAAACATCAATCCAGTCAGAATGGCATTTCCTGTGGTGAGACAATTGCTTTAATGTAGAGTAATGAGTGTGCTCCACGAGAGAGGGCGTGTCTGTAGAAACCTTGTGTGTATGTCTGTATAAAAAGTCCGTGTTCAAAAGCCATCTTAGAAGTGGATGAGACTGAAGATACTTCTTAGTTAAAGATTTGGGGGTAACATCTGCTATAGAAACAATGCATAAAGAGAAGTAAAAGTAATGCTGCATTCAATGTAACTTCAAGCCAGGTATCTAAATATTAAAAAAATTTCAAGCCTAGTTTGTTCTGGCCAAAATAATGGGGGAAAAAAAAAACAAGTTTTTTTTTTTTACATTACTAATTGTCGATTTATATAGTAGTAACTTAAAAAAAAAAACAGTATATAGAGTGTTTACTGACAAACTGACATGTCTATGTAAATTTATCTAAAATATACACTACCATAAACTCCTTTAAGTTAACTCTAAGTGAGTGTATTTACTGCTGGCAAGCCATGTTGAACTCAAATGCTGAGTTCCAGTTGCCAGGGGATTTTAAGGTTTTCTAAAGCTCGAAGTCCAGTTTCGAGCTTTAGTCAAACGCAATGTTAATAGTAGAAACACACCTGCTTACTTCAAGTCTTATCAATGTGTGCAATGTACTTCAAAAATGTGTACAACAGATTATTAATGTGTACAATTATTCTCCAAGGACCTGAGTGGTGTGTACAATTTGGGTTTTGATGTGTACACTCTCAGTGACTGACCTCAATTTATTTAAAAAAAAAAAAAAAACCTAAGCAATCATGATCAGGCCAAAGCACCTGCGTCATCGCCACCCGGGTGTACCACAAAACCTGTGTTCTCTTTGAGTATTTTAAGACCTCCAAAAAGCCCCAGATCCTGGGAAAAGAAAGCACTTTTTTGTGTCACTAATTGTGATGTCATTGAGATTTTTTTATTTCACATTCCTGAAAAAAGTTTAAGACATTACCACAGCTTAAACCATCTGATATATCAAAATTCCTTCGCAATTTTGCATTTTAAATGTCTTGAGATCGTATTGGCCCAATTTGGTGGGGATTGTATAAATCCCCTAGGAATAATATATCAAATTTAATTTGGTGCATTTTGCAAACAACCTAAAATATATAGTTACAAGTAATGATGAGCGGGCCCAAGTACCCCGTGCCATCGACACCCAGGTACACCTCCCAATCTGTGCGTTTTCTGAGCATGTTAAGACCTAAAGTCATCGCCGGCCGGATGCACTGCACAACTTGCACACGTCACACACTATAGGGCTGACGTCAGTTTCGCGCTAAATACTTGATTTTTTGAGTGTGTGTGACATGTGAGTGTTAGTATGTGTAAGAAAGATTGTTTCTTTATTTCTTTTGCAATTATTTGTTTGGCGTGACACGCGATTCCGGATTCAAGCCGCCAGTAAACACAGATGAAGAAGAAGCGCTTAAAGTCACCCACAAAGCAGAAGGAGACAAACAGTTAGCTGTGTATTGATTTGAGGGAACAGGCTGCAAAATGAAAGGGAGCGATAAAAATGTATTAATTTATATTAATGTGTGCCTTAGTTTTTGGATACTTAAAGTCATTTCAAATCCTTTTTTTGTTTGTTTTTGCATCTGAGAAATTGCTTTAACATAAGAATGTATGGCACTGTAATGCACTTAACTTATCTCCGTCAACTTTAAGCTATTTCTTGTATTGTGAATAATGACAATGTTTATTTTTTACAAAATGTTTTATAAAAATATTTTGTATGCATTAAAAAAAATAAACGTAGATTTTTCTAAAAAGAAAACCAATTAATCTTTGTCTCTCATATATTTTACATTGCTGTTTAATTAAGCAAAAGTACATTTTATCCGATTACTCGATTAAATATTTGGTAGAATACTCGATTACTAAAATATTCGATAGCTACAGCCCTATATATAAACCATTAAGTGAAAGATTTAGCTGTTGCTGTTCTTTTAAAATCCTGTAGATGGTGTGCTCTAAATCATTAATCCTGTTTGGCTGGAACAAATTATTTGCTGAATTTGTTTAGAATGATAACAAAATCAGAAAAAAAAAAAAAAATAGATTGAAATATTTGTAAAATTGTGATACTAGCAGAATTGGGATACAATTCTAAACACCAACTACTGTGCTACAAGAAGTATTTGCCTCTTCCTGATTTTTTATTTGGGATATTTCTAACACTTAAAATGATTGAGTTCATCAAATAAATTGCAATATTGCACAAAAGATAACCTCAGGAAATACAGAATGAAGTTTTTAAAATATAATAAAATTTGTTAAGGGGAAAAAAACCTACCTGGCCCTATGTGAAAAAGTAATAACTGGTAATGAGTAGGGTTGGGGATCGTTTGGTTTTTTTTCGATACCGGTGCTAAATCGATACTTTTAAACCGGTACCGGTGCCTGAACCAATACTTTGCAAAAGCCACAAAATGATGGTGGATTGCTCAAGAATACATTTTTATTGAACAAAAAATTAAATGCTTAAAATTGAACAATATATTAAAAGTTTAAGCACTAGTGTAGATGACTCCAGCCCCTCAAGCCATAATTATAAACAGAATCCATGTTACATTAGTATTTTACAAATCGTTTGACCATTTGTTAGCATGAATGCAAGATTTTGCAATTAACATTACATTAGCCTACAACTAACCTGCGGAAAGGCTGCTGACGTCATCATAATCAGTGGACCATTTTTGCTACGGTTGGTATGACTGGGGCAGGAGTCATCTACACCGATAGTGCCAGCTGTGGTCTGTAAGCTGTCAAACATGGTGCATCCCTCTGCTTTTAACTTTATTCCGTGTGCCCTCAAATGTTTCATTAGATTTGACGAGTTTCCCTCTTTACACGCAACTGCCGTAAAACATTTGCTGCACGTCGCRGKGTCGGAATCCTTTCTTGTGAAATATAGCAAGATGCATTCACRCGCATGTCGGATGGTGTCATTTCCCGATGATTTGTGCTTTTAATTTTTTTATCTAATATAATAAACTTTTAATCAACAAAAATAAAATGCACAGTAGTATTACGGCAACAATGTTTTGGATTTGTATTATCAAAGCTTTCCGAAGTCCTCAAGAGTTTAAGTGGCACCGAAATGATGCACCAAAATTTGTGTTCTGTTACGGTCCGGTACATACCAGTTATATATGTACCCAACCCTAGTAATGAGTTGTTCACATGCGCTGTGGAGAAATTATGGGCCACTCTTCTTTGCATAATTAAAAAAAAATGTTTAACTTGTGCAATATTAGAAGCTGTACGGACAACTGCCACAGAAACTCATACAGTATGCACAGGAATTGCACAAATACACAATTTAAGCATTATATGTGATGACTGGTGTATAGTTTCTGGGTATTGGTACAGCCAAGTTGATAAAATGTGTGTGGGGGAAATAAAGTACGACTAACCAGACAAGTCAAAATGAGAAAAAAACAAGAAGATGGTGGAAGAGATAAATGCATCATATCACCATCATTGTTTTGTGCACTACCAAACAGAACGAAATATGAAAATGGTGTATGTACTGTAAATAGCAGCATAGCGACGGCTGGGGATCCAGAGCTACTAGCTACTAGTTAGAAATCCCTCTGAAGCATTGAGAGGGGAAAAAAAATTCCTCACCCATTTAAAGTTACTTAAGGATTATATATATATATTTTTTTCTTTCTCCGTTGTTGGCACTTACTCGTGGAGTTGGCTCCCTCGGTGGAGACTGGAGCAGCTGTAGCCATTCTCTGGACGAAGTCTCATAGATCACCTTCACATACAGTATCTAGAATCAGAAGCAGAAACATCATTGCTCACATACAGTGTCTTGCATGAGTACGACTAGAACAACAAGTTGCTTCCAGAAGTCACATAACTAGTTTTCATACCTCCTTAGTCAATATGATGTTGTTTGTTCAGGTATGTCATCTAAGAAACTATGGAAGCATTCTGATTTTTTTTTTTTTAAATGATCTGTCACATGGGAACTCCATTCACCTTCAAAATTATGTAAATCCTGCTGTTCGCTGAACTTACCATGACCTGTACTTACCATGTACTTTACTCAGACCCACTCATTACACACTCTTACATTGGTCTCAAAACAGCACGAGCGCTAATTAGTCTCAGAACATGCACGCTAGGAGCTGCATGCAACCGCCTGCACACTTGCAATGACTCAGCAAGATTTAGGATTCATTTGAGCCGGTAAACCATCGCTGTTTCTTTAGAATCCTACAGGTGGCGCTCTCTGAATTATTTACACATTTTCTTCCCATGTGGAGTAAAACATTCTAAACAAAAGTTTGTTTAGAAATAATAATGATGGCGAATGACAGGGATGTGTGCTTCTCTTTTTGTTTCATTTATTTAGAAGTTAAATGTTAAACTCTTGTATTTGAAGTTAGTTTGTATTGCTTAAATGCTGCACTTGAGTTTTAAGTGAGAAAACGAATGTTATAAGGAACAGACAATATACTCATGTTCAATTCAGTCACAAAGCTCTTGAATAAAGCTCAGATATAAAATTTTCAGACACAAGTACTCCCCGTTCCGGGAGCACGTTCGTAAGTCAGATTTGTTCTCAAGTCCGACAAATTGAGTTTTATACGCCTTTGATACAAATACACAATGTAGAGCATACCAATACACTTGACTAAATCTCTGTACCCTTTCCCYGTACTCAAGGGAATATATCAGGAAACAGTGTTGTCTCTGCGCCTTTAAATCGCAAGGGAATCCAGGACGCCATTTTGTCTCAGAGCGGTTAGGCTCTGAACTTTTTGATTTGTTGAGGATTTTCAAAAATTATGACCATTCACCATCAGGACAGCTTTACAGGACAGATATTTTACATCGTCGTGCTCCCGGACTGACTCATTGAAACTGTTGCGGCCGACTCATTTCTCCCGCACCCCCACATGCACACATACAATATACCTAACTTTAGACATTTCATACATTAACTTGTACACTAAAAATATTGTATATAATTGTAAAAATTGGTATCTGGTGCACTTGCAGCACAAGTTTTGTACAGTACACGTAAGCTACCTTCTTTTGTGTGGCTCTTCATAAATCACTACACACTGATTCCAAAATAAATTTTTATTTATGTGTTAACGTATTTATTATTTTTGTTGAAATGTTTGCATTTCAGGTGGTAAAATTTTGCCACTCCTCCATAATTCAACAGATGACRGATTCTATACGTAGCCTAGAACATACTCCATTCTGTGCCGAATGAACGAAKCCTTGAGCAAGGATGCATACTTGATGCATGGGCTTTGTCTGCCAAGTGTCACATGATTACAACCGAGCCAATGCTTCTTCCTCTTGTCTATCTCACACCAGCCTCTGATTCTTTTCAAAGGTAATGTGCAGGTCAATTTTTTTATTTTTCTGTATTAATTATTTTTATGTGAACATTTATTGTGGAAATTAAATCATCTGAGTTTTCATTATTTCTTATGGGGAAATTTGCTTTGATATACGAGTGCTTTGGATTACAAGGACATTTCCAGGACTATATCATGCTCGCAATCCAACGTTCCACTGTAATAGGTTGTTTGGAGATGACATCATGTCCGCTGCGTTGTATAAAAYATGAACTGCTACTGAAGGTCACAAAGTCATTTTCGACACAGGAAGCAGTGTTACGACATCTGAAATTGGCTACAGTTTGTGTGTTTGCTCGGGTTGCTTAAACCGAGAAGCAAGAGTCGAATAATGCATGATGGTGTGTGTAGAGACAACTTCCTTACGTAACATGTACCCCTGACTAGCAATTAGGGATGGAAATATTGTGTAAATATTGATTGTGTAAAGCTGCTTTGCGACAATGTCAACTGTTAAAAGCGCTGCACAAATAGAATTTTATTTAATTTAATTGAAATACAATACAACAATACCTGTGCTGATTTGATTAAAATTGCTATTCTATGCCAAAAACCAAGTGCAGCATTTAAACACCAATGGAACAACATAAACTAACTTCAAATACAAGAGTTCAACATTTAACATTTTTTCGAAAAGTTTTTCTTCCTTAAATGCCTCCAAAGTCTCTGGTTGTTTTACCCCAAGCGCTAAATAGGCAAAAAGCAGATGCATTAAAATCCTCACGTGGTTTTCCGAGTAATTAGCGCTGATGATCAGGGTATGCATGTGTAATGATGAGTGGGTTTAAGTCTAATTTGCCTAGAGAGATTAAAAAAAAAAAAAAAAGGAGATCAGTGGCTTGGACTTGGCACTGTGGCGCGCAGGCAGAATGGCTAACGAGCACATGTAGCTTCTAATGCGGGCTTGAAGGGCTTCTAAAACACTAATTTGCACTCGTGTTGTTTAGCGGCTGGCATAGGCGTGTGTAATGAGTGGGTTTGAGACTAATTTGTTCAGAGTTTGGAGAAAAARGGCCAATCAGAGATTTTTAACACATACAATCTTTTATGATAAAGATTTATTTTTCTGTTGCGTCATTTTTAAGCTTCTGCGCTCGGTACAGAATCGTTCATATCTGAGGCTGATCAACTGGTTCGTCTCTGTTATAAATGTGGAAAGAAAAAATATTATACATATACAGTACTGTGCAAAAGTCTGCGCCATATTACCTGTAGTACAAATTTTGTTATACAACAATTATTACAATTATTATGTCTGTATTATTATGTACAAGACCATTCCCTACAAAGATACAGCTGTTTTACTTAGAATACTGCACACATCTGTATCGAACACTACCGCTTATGTTCAAGCAAAGTGTTTCCACACCAAGTATTGACCGTTTATTGTTTATTACTTAGTGCTTTTTATAGAAGTTTCTTTTAATGTACAG
>QMIH01000294.1:73660-96240 GCA_003987875.1 Clarias batrachus
GAGGAATAAGCTGTAATGAGTGAGAGTGAGAGTTTGGTAAATCATGTTAATAGTATGGTGGCTTATATGTGTGTATATGGTTTATGTAAGCCCTGTGTGTGTATAATGACTATATATATATATATATATATACTGTATACATACATTATACTGGTTGTGTTATTTAGTTTTTAATTTGCTATTTGGTTTTGCACTTCTCTGCCACCGTAAATATTCCCACACAAGCTAAATGACAAATTATTTTGGTACATTTAGAAAACCTACACACCACAAATGATATTTGATGCCCAATATAGATATCGATTTTTTTTTATACAGAAGCTAAAAATAATGAACAATGAGTTTTTCTATTTACTGTACCATTCTAAAGGCAACATATCTTTGGCATATCTTTACAAAATTTCTACAAAAAAAGTCATCTTGAGCCAGACGCCAACAGACACCTTTGTTATAATATTAATACTTGAACTTCCAGAGTATTTCTGAACTGTGTAAACTGTGTAAACATGTTGAGAAATTATTGTTGCTGCGATTGATATTTTCTTGTAAAAGTATATTGTGGATGAGCATCAACATTGCATGTTTTTGAAAAGTTTTTTGCTTGTTCTTGTAACTGTTTTGGCGGAATTTGGTGGAGGGGGCAGATACAGTATATATTTTATTTTATTTAAAAAAATTATATATTTTTTAAAAATATATATATTTTTTATTATGGTATATCTACACATAGTCTTTGTACGGAATTATGTGTACTACTACTACTACTACTACTGGTACTATTATTAATAATAATAATAATAATAAAACACTCACACAAGAGGTGTTCAAGTCAAAGCAAGACTTTTGATTGTGCAGTAAAAAAAATTCAGTCATGAGAGTAAAAACTCTATTGTATTTGGCAGACGTCCTTACCCAGAGTGATTTTCGTCTCATAATACTTCTGAGCAGTTGCCCAATACGGCAACTTTCCCAACGTTTCACTAGTGCTTAGTTACTATAAAGGTAGAACGCATTTCAGTTTGCCAGAGCCAGGATAAAACTGTCTGCTTAATGTCTGTAACGTAGACCTCCAATCATGTGGAAATTCTTTTACTTTTTAAAATAAAAATATTTATTGAAACAAATTGATGGAAACTACTACACTTCAGAAGGTCATTAAGGGGTTAAATGTCTTAATTGGTCATCTAAAGGTCATGAGAGTCGATTTGCGTGACACGCTTTTGTCCAGGTTTGGCATAGCAGCGATATCACAGTACAGACCATATAGACATAGTATCTTTGATGTGGGTGTGTTATAGATAATTTAATAAAGGAGATTGTATTTTCTTACACTGATATTGCAATCATGTACCACTTACACAATTTACATCCTGGTAGGTTAAGGAAGGAGAGTATGAAGAAATAGTCCCATGCGGTCATGAATATTACATCCATAATATAAATGCATATAATAATTAGAGAAAATAAGTATTTWCAGAATACATACTGTTTTAACAAAATATTAATAAAAATTGTGTTCTTAGACCACTCTGAAAAGATATTCCTTAACGATGAAGATTGTATTATGAATTATTTGGAAAATTGAGCTGAAAATGAAATTCAGCTTTATCTTACCCAACATATCTTTAAAACAAAAAGCACAAAATATTACAGTGTCAGAAAACACACACAAAAAGATTTATGTTTATGGTACCACATATACTCCCTACCAACATCTAAATGTAATACACAGACATATATGAATTTGAAATACAGTACATGCCTTTGGGGGCGACACGGTGATGTAATGGTTAGCACTGTCGCCTTGCACCTCCAGGGTCCGGGTTCGATCCCCAGCCAGGCTCGATTCCCGTCCTTGTGTGCATGGAGTTTGYATGTTCTCCTTGTGCTTGGTGGGTTTCCTCCGGGTAGTCCGGTTTCCACCCACAGTCCAAAGACATGTAGGTTAGGCTAATTGGCGTTCCCAAATTGCCCGTAGTGTGTGAGTATACAGTACAGACCAAAAGTTTGGACACACCTTCTCATTTAAAGAGGTTGAATTTGTATTACGGCAAGAAAAAAGCAGCTAAGTGAAGAAAAACGAGCGGGCGTCATTACTTTAAGAAATGATCGTCAGTCAGTCGGAAAAATTGGGAAAACTTTGAAAGTGTCCCCAAGTGCAGTCACAAAAACCATCAAGCGCTTCAAAGAAATTGTCTGACATGCGGACCGCCCCAGGAAAGGAAAACCAAGAGTCACCTCTGCTGCGGAGGAGAAGTTCATCCGAGTCACCAGCCTCAGAAATCGGCGGTTAACAGCAGCTCAGATCAGAGAGCAGGTCAATGCCACACAGAGTTCTAGCAGCAGACACATCTCTAGAACAACTGTTAAGAGGAGACTGTGTGAATCAGACCTTCATGCTAGAAGATCTGCTAGGAAACCACTGCTAAGGACAGACAACAAGCAGAAGAGACGCGTTTGGACTAAAGAACACAAGAAAGAACACAAGAAAGAAAACTCTTTGAATTTTTCAAGGTGTGTCCAAACTTTTGGTCTGTACTGTACATGCAAATACTGTGGCATTGCACCTCCAAGATTGAGGATTGGATTCCCGACTTGGGTTCTGTGTGCCTGGAATGCTTGGTGGGTTTCCTCCTGGTACTCCGGTTTCCTCCCCCAGTCAAAAAACATTCAGATTAGGCTAATTGGCTTTGCCACATTCACTTGTGTGAATTAAATGAGTGTATATATATATATATAAATATAAAAATGAATATACAGCCCTGGAAAAAAATATTTGACCACTACAATTAACTCCAGAAAACTTCTGTAATCCCATCAAGACGCAGATGGAGGGTCACAAACCATCGGGCAAAAAGAGTGGTATAAAAAGTTACCCAACATAAATGTGAAAAACTGGTGGCGAGCGTGGCAAAGCATTGGGTTTTTCCACCAAATACTTTAAATACATTTTTTWAAATGTTATTTAGCCAAAGCATTAACACAATTTGTTTACAAATTATTTGCATTTTGTTTTATCTGAGTTATTAAAGCTCTGCAAATACTGCATGATTTTGGGTTCTTTTTTTATGTGTTTGATCATGTTATGTCCCTTAAATTAAATATACAGTACACTAATAACATAACAATAGYCATATTGAAAAATTGTCAGCATTAAAAAAAAAAATGAAACAAAACACGAAACAAAAAAATGAAAACAAAAACACATTGGACAGGAGCTTTACATAAATATGTCCCCAATTAGCAAAAATAAGTGACATTTGCTAGAAATTGCCATATATAACATGAGGAAGGCTGGAAAGGAAGACCTAGAGTCATAGTGCTATTTGTGTTAAAAGCAACATTGAGTATGAGTATGTATTTTATACACACACACAGTATTATATATATACATTTTATACTGCTCATTCTGTGCTGGGTGGCCTGAAGAAAAAAAAAGAAGAAATAAAATGTATTTTAATTTTTTTTTTCCCAACTAGGGACTGTAGACACCAGTTTTGACCATTGTATTTATTCCCACTTTAATGACCATGCTAAGACCTCWGGTGAACATTCACAAGCTCATTCACATAATACGGGCAATTTGGGATCAGCTATTATATGTAGACATACTGTATATTACATTTTTGTATGGGTAAAGAAAGATAGCTGTGGATGTTAACTAAGTATCAATTAATAAAATTWAAAAAAAGATCAACCAGTTTTATATGACACATACTTATACATACAGCTTTTTTCATGTTATATGCAAATGTGACCTCGGKTTTGCTCATTACAGAAACATTTCTGAATATAAATTGACTTTTCATTTCTGGATTTCTATAAGCTCCTGTCCATTCTTAAATCAAATTGAATTTATTTAAACTGAGCAGAAAGTCTACAGGAAAACTACCACAGCTTCTTCAAGTTTCTTCTCATTAAAAAAATTATAGTTAATTAATATAGACTTACTTTAGTTTTTGACTGTTTGCTTTTTAATATATCATATACAGTATATGGCATGGAGGCATGTTTATCCAATGTGACGTTTGCTCCTGCCATTTCCATTGTTTTGCTTTCTGATTATTGATTAATTGCTCAGCTCTATGAAAACAGGAAGATGGTTTAACAATCTATTGAACACCACCCAGAAGAATGACACCAAAGCAATTTTTGGTCTGTACRCCACCTATGGACAGGACTGCATACAAGGAAAAGCTTCCAGTAGGAACAGTGGGGGAAAAAACYCTTTGTGATTTAAAAATAATTTAATCACAAAATACATTGTAGAGGACTGTATTTTGTGTTTCCTGTATTCTGTGAATTAAACATCTGGGAAACGATTGCATCAGCATGTCCTCACACATTTTCAGTCATTTAAAGTTTTAGGCTCTGTGTTTTTACTTTTTCTCAGAACGATTGTAATAAAAGCAAGGCACATTATTATCACTCTTTCCATTTAGTACAAATTCCTTCTGTATGAGTTCATGTAAAATCATTTATGTGCAGTTGTGATTATGGAAAAGGCTGTACAGTTGATCTTAAGTATTGTTAGTCTTTTTGAAATAACACATTTACATAATCTTACTGAAAKATGAAACTCTGTACAAGAAGGGTATAAAACAATTCCTTATGGATAAAATACACTTTTATATACARAAAATGTGTGTGCCAACTACCTCTGAAGTTTATGCAACAGAGAAATGACCAATCTTGCTTTCTTAAAAATGTCTGCCGTTTTGTAGAGTTAATTTTATACGTGGCATTTTTCTTCATTATTTCTTTACAAGTATTGATACTAAAAATGGTGTATGTTTTTAACAAAATTGGTGCTTAAATTATAGCAATCTGTGCAAAATTAAAGTTTTTTTCCCTAAAAAAAAATTTGTAGTGTCTGCATGGCAAATTCATGTTTCATGAATTCATCTGAATTTCATAATGATATCTTAACTATTTTGCATTTTAGAATAATACACTTTTTCAGGTTTATGTCTTTTCATGTAAAATATAAATTGGCCAAGTGTTATTTGAATGACAATTAAGATCATTTAAAGGTTTTCATTCAAACTGTTACAGACACTACACCTAAGTGACACGCGTTTAAGCACCAATACCGTTCTTTCACATCACATTTAATCTTATGATTAAAAATGTCTAAGTAAAAAAAAAAAGAAAGTACAAAAATAATATAATATTTTTCATTCACAATTATAAGAGTCCCCGGTAAATGCCTATGAAAGAATATTCAACATAACATAACTCTTTAATGAACAGCTTCAGGTTTTAAGTACCATGGAGTTCACTGATTCACATTAATATTGAAAAAAATAAGTGATATTTGATAGACTGTTTTTAAATGGAGTGGTGTGCTGGAAATAAATACCTACATGATAAGATTATTTTTTAATATGTATAAATTACCTTATCATATCAAAATATTTATATTGGCAGCATAGTAACGCTCATTTACTGCAACAAGCAGAAATTATTCAGCGATTCATTTTAGCTGGACGAGCAACGAGATAGTGAAGGTGTGGACCAGGTGTAGGCACCGCCTTTGTTATCTTAGGCTGACAATAAGGTTTATTGTGATTGGTTTCTGTTTTAACTGATTGCTCTGTGATCTACAAATATTTTATTAATTAAATAAACCTGGTTTGGTTCCACACTTGATTCCTTCTGCAGAAGCAAAGGAACCACTGATTGGCTGCTGACGAGGTGGAGACAAGAATTTAATACACAGAATCCAGTTAAAACTTCAGACGAAGTGTCACAGCCCTGACACAGCTCTCTCACAGGTAAGAGCCCCGATGCTATTAATGACTGATCAAAATGAGAGAATGTTTAAGAAAATTTTGTTYTTATCTTCAGTAGCTGCTTGTCTGAGCCATTTTTTGTCATTTTATTTGCTCTTTTTTTTTTTGTAGTTATGGGGTTGAAAACAATTCTTCTTATTTTTGTTGCATCCCTGCTCTGTGGTAAGACTCCAGAATTAGACACATAACATGTTTTATAGCATAGCATTATTGTAATTATGATTATGATTATTATTACTAATTTACTTCAACAATCTCAAAATGTCTTAGGGCCATGTGCTGCTGGGCCTGCAGGGAAACAGTTTGCAATATCATTTATGCAGAATTACAAACCAGGGAATACAGGAGGTCAAGCAGAATTCATCGTCGAGGTCTCAAGCCCGCCGAGTTCTCTCTTAAGCACAAAGGTGAAGGTGACTGCCCTGGGAAAGGTCTCTGAGACGACAATTCAGCCAGGAGGTGGCAAGTCTCTAGGGCTTCCTGTTGAGGTAGAGATGGTCGGAAGCGCAAGAAACAAACAGACTGTCCTGGTAGAAGCCGACCAGGACATTCTTGTGTTGTCTCTTAACTCTAAGCCTTACACAGCTGACACATCAGTGATCTACCCTGTCCAAGACTGGGGGACAGAGTATTATATCTATACTCCACAAATGGGTCCACCTGACCAATATAAAGAGTTCTCCATTGTCAATCAAGGCACGCTAAACACTGTGGAGATTCAGCTAAGCGGTATGGTGACGTTTGAAGGGCAGCAATACCAGAAAGGTAGCACTCTTGTTGTCAATTTGGAGCCATTTGAAAGTATGCTAATMCAAAGTAAAGAAGATTTGACTGGTTCCAAGGTTTCTGCCAAGCAACCCGTGGCAGTCTTTACTGGACACAGCTGTACCTGGTATTTTACTGACTGTAATCACGTGTATGAGCAACTGCTTCCTGTAAGCAGCTGGGGAAAAGAGTTTTTAGTCGCAACTCTTGCATACACTAAACCCTCATACAGATTTGATTCAGTAATCATTCAGGCCTCAGAAAACACTGAAATCCAAATCACTACTCAAGATGGTGCAACTTCGCCAAAACAAATGGTGGCTGGAGAAACGCTCTATATCAACCTCCCGTATCCAAACTCACTGAATTTGATGAGCAATAAGGGAGTTCAAGTGCTGTATGAGTTCAACGGTGGAATTAACCAAAATGGACAAACTAATGATCCCTTCCTCATTACTGTTCTGTCAATCGACCGCTTTAGCACCTCGTATGCAATGGGAAGTCAACCTGGCTTTGCCAATGAAGCTATTATTATAGCTCAAACCTCAGACTTGGGAGGAATAACATTTGATCAAAATCCACTACCAAATGACCTTCAGTGGTCTCAAGTAGGGAAAAGTCAATACTCATGGACACAGATTAGTTATGATACAGGCTCAGGCTTCCAACAAGTCTCCCATCCAAGCTCAGCTTTTGCTCTATACAGCATCGGTGCAGCAAAATACAATGGATATGGATCTCCTGCCCTTGGTGATCCTCCAGGTAAGGAAATACAGTTATGAATGTAATTACAGAAAATACTTCTCCAAACAGCTATAAATTGTTATGAGTCATGGGTTATATCATCTTGACTGTCAAACTGAAAAAGTCAAGGGAAAATATATAGCTGCCTGGTTAAAAACTAAGCCAAGCATAAATGTAAGGCGAGAGGTAATAACCAGAGTATTTAACCAACTCGCTGTTTAAATGCTGATTCCTCTCGAAAAAGCATTTTAAATCTGACTTGCACAATTATCCCCTGGTGTGCAAACAAGAGAAGGATGCTTAACRATCAGACAAGAATACAAACACTTTTAAAGAAACAACATTAAATTAACTAATTCTCCAAAATTAATTTCAGCTACTGTTGGTGACTGCTGGGTCATGGGAGATCCACATTACCGTACATTTGACGGCACTTACTACAACTTCATGGGCAATTGTACATATATCATGACTAAGAACTGCCATGTGGACAGTTTTCACCCTGCTTTTGAAGTCCAAACTGAAAATGAACGCCTTGGAAGTGCAAAAACCATCACTGTCAAGAAAATCATCGTCAGTGTCTATGGTACAGTCATCACAATTGTCCGCCATGAGACTGGGATTGTACATGTAAGTATACAGTATAAAAAGTGTTACACTGGTGGTGGGCAGTGGTGGGTGTAACACATTACAAAGTAACATGTTAGAGTACTTTGATGACTTTTTTGATGTATCGAGTAATCTAACGCGTTAGGTCCGCCATTTAAGTATTCAGTTATTTAGTTATATTTTTAAAAACGTAATCCATTATTCAAACAATTAATGTAATCCCAGAGCCAGACAGCAGTGATTCAGTTATTCTGTGTGTGTGCGAAAGTCGTCCTACAAGCCCCGGCACCAATAACCTCCCATTATTTCTGCTGTTATACCCCTATATCACCTATGTGGTTTGACTCACCGCAAGTTCCCACAAAGTTCTGCAAGGTCTGATGCGCAGAAAGATGTAAACGTAATCAAAACACCAAAACTCGCAGTGAATCATGATGAACCGTACTTATGGCCACGTGAAACCACGTAGGTGAGATAGGGGTATTAGTTCTTAACAAATTATGGGCCAAACTTCGCTGAGTGATGATGGAAGGATAATTATAAAGGTCATGACTAAAACAACATGCATGAGGAAGCACAAATGAGTTTTCATTTTCTGCAATGGAAAAGTACTCTAACTAGTTATTTTTATCAGAAAGTAACACTGTAATGTAACTGATAACTTTTAATGACAGTAGTTTTGTAATGTAAGTATAATTATACCCCTAGTTCATACCATGACTTTCATTATCTAACTGTGTTCAGATCAGTGATTCACTCTGGTACCTTCCAATCTCCTTGGACAATGGCAAAGTAACTCTTTATCAAAGTGGCATGTCGGTCATCATCAAGACAGACTTTGGACTGTCAGTTCAATATGACTGGGATCAATATTTGGTGGTGAAAATACCAGGAAGCTTCATGGGAAGAATGTGTGGAATGTGTGGAAACTTCAATGCAAAGAAAGAGGATGACCTCACCACTCCCAGTGGCAGTGTAGCAAGCAGTATTCCACAACTTGGAAAGAGTTGGCGAGTGCCTGGTTTGCCAGGAAATGCCTACTGCACTGATGATTGTGCGGGCCAGTGTGAGAGCTGTCAAGGAGAATCATGGTTTGAACGTTTAGCTGCAAAGGCCTTCTGTCACTTGGCCACACTTCTCACTGAAGGTCCATTCAAAGATTGCCACTCRGTCATTGATCCCAAGGTTTTCTATGAAAATTGCCTTTTTGACTACTGTATGGGAAAAGGATACAAAAACTTCCTATGTAAAACGGCACAGATTTATACAGATGCTTGTCAGCGATCTGGTGTCCATGTGCATAACTGGAGACACATCATTGGCTGCTGTAAGTATAAATGACCTATATCATAGATTATAAAAATAGATTACATCACAATCATAATGCAAATTTTTGTATGTAGGGAACTGTTTTCATGAATGTTCCATTATATCTGATAATTAATTACACTGAATTGTATGAAAACATTCCTTTCTAATCTTAGTGATTGATAGTTTTGTAGATAAAGGTTGTCAGAATATGAAGGAAAAGCATGAATATTTATGTTTGACATGCAAAAGAGATGTTGTTATGCAGAAGTTTTGGCGGTCACTCAGTGATTGGGGTGTTGGTCTATTGATTTGAATATGAGGTTCAAATATCAGCACCACCAAGTTGAGACCTTGAGCAAGGCTACCACTCAGCTCTGGATAAGGGTGTCTAACAAATGCCAGAAATGTAAATAAATACCCAATTAAATGTCTCATATGATAACTGGATGCAGAGACAGTTCAATGTGACTCATGAAGTGAGGTTCAAGGTTCCTTTTTTATCTTCGCAGCTAACCCTGCATGCCCAGCAAACAGTCACTTTGACTCCTGTGCTTGTCCAGCTACCTGTGAGAACCCCACTCCTTCTGCTGCATGTAAAGCACACTGTGTAGAGGCTTGCGTTTGTAATGACGGATACTTGTGGAGTGGAAACAAGTGTGTCCCTAAAAACCAATGTGGCTGCATGTACCAAAGTGCAGGTGATGATCGTTACCTACAAGCTGGAGAATCCATCTGGGCTGGTGACAGTTGCAGCACAAAATGCACCTGCACCCCAACAAATGGTCAAGTTGTGTGTGAAAACAGTGACTGCCCAGGTGGAACAGAATGCAGCGTAGTCGGTGGGATCCGAGGCTGCCATCCAGTCCATCAGGCCACCTGTAATATCCATGGAGATCCTCACTACACCACATTTGACAACAGCACATATTCCTTTCAGGGCACTTGTACTTACACTGCTGCTCAGGGCTGCCTCCTGGAGGGAACAGATCTCACTCCATTTTCAGTGATAGTAGAGAATGCAAAGTGGAATGAAATCCAATCCAAGCCAGATGTTTCTATGGCCAAGGTTGTGATTGTGCAAGTGTATGGCCTGACATTAATGTTGCAAAGGAATCAACTATATCAGATAATGGTTAGTACAATCTGTATACTATAAACTGTGGTTTCAAGTATTTAGCTATTCCAGTAAACAATCCCGGTGATTCACATTTTACAAGTTGTTGATTATTGTATACCATCAAAAATAATAATTCACTCATTTAAATTTAATTAGTACAGGGGTAAATTAAGCTGTTTCTTTCAAAGTAAAGTGAGCTGACATGAACAATAAACCCAAACCTGGGCTTAAACAAAAAAATGTTGTCCCGGTCCAATGCCATGTGCCAGTATACTGGCACGTGGCATTATACTGGATAATGTCAGATATGCTGGTTATACTGGTTATAATAACCTAAAACACAAGAATGCTACTTGATGAGATTTGCTTTTTTCCTGATCTATTCCATTGACATTGAGATTGACACAGCACACAGACACATCTATAATGTTTTGCACAGCTTGACAGCAGAAACTGACTCATGTTGCATATCACATGAAAATCATACMGAAAAGTGAGACTGCTACATCTCTAATTACAAAGATAGAATTTCAAGCAACTTTCTTTTTTACTTTCTTACTTGCATCTAATTAGGTTAGGTATGATGAAGAAAGTGTTGCAAGAGGCTTGTCTCTTTTTGTTCATGTTTTGCTTTTCTTGGTTTCTTGCTGACCAAGTTAACGCAAATGTATAGGTAACTCAAAGATCCCCAAATTCTTGGCAAAGGTTTCAATTCTCCCAAGATAGAATAGAGACCTTTGGAATTTGGAGACCTTTGAGGAAAGGAATTACTGTATATAACAAATGGTTAGTTAAGTCTATTTGATCTAACAATATAATAATCAAATCCAGAATCCTTCACTTATTTTATTCTATATTTTAGGTTAATGGATTATGGACCAACATCCCTGTAAGTCTGGACAATGGAAAAGTGAGGGTGCAGCAAGAAGGCAATCAAAATGTGATTTTAACAGACTTTGGCCTGAGAGTTGCGTTCAATATGGTATATCATGTCACCATTACAGTCCCAAGCAGCTACGCAGGAAAGACCTGCGGCTTGTGTGGAAACTTTAACGGCAACAAGAACGACGAGTACCTGTTGCCAAATGGCAAGGAAACCAAAGACTTCAAACAGTTTGTATCTGCATGGAAGGTACCTGTTCCTGGTCTTGGGTGTGACGATGGCTGCAGTGGTGACCTCTGTCCAAAGTGTCCTGATGCTAAGAAAACTGCATTTGAAAAAAGCTGTAGTATTATTACCAACCCTGCAGGTCCGTTTGCTCCATGTCACAGTGTAATTAACCCGGAATCATACTTCAAAGATTGCGTCTATGATGTCTGCATGGGTGAAGGAAATCAAAATATGCTCTGTCAAGACATTGCTGCATACATGACTGCCTGTCAGACCGCCGGCGTTAAAGTTAAAAATTGGAGAACACCAGCATTTTGTCGTGAGTATGAAGCAAACTTGTAGAACGCGATTAAGGACCATAAGTTGTAAGGAATTTCTAGATTTCTTTTCCGTTTTCTTTGCTTAATCCTTTGCAGCCTTATCATGTCCTCCCAACTCCGTCTATGAAATCTGTGTAAACGCCTGTGATGCACCTTGCCCTGGCCTTACTAGTATAATGGATTGCAATATCCAGACCTGTTTCGAAGGCTGCATGTGTAAACCTGGATTTTTTAACGACGGCACTGGCTGTGTCACTACAAATCGGTGTAGCTGTTATGAGAATGGACACACCTATAAGGTAAGCCAAATCTACAGTATAGTAAGAGTGACTTACATTTTTATTTCAATATACAGTCAACATCTGAGCAGTTGAGGGTTAAGGGCCTGGCTTAAGGGTGCCAACAGTGGGTGGTTGGGTGTGAACCTGGATCCTTCCAATCAGTAGTCCAATGCCTTAAACACTAAGCAATCCCTGACCCCCACAGTTTAGTGGTTAGCACCAGCACTTTGCACCTCCAGTGTCTGGGTTCGATCCCTGCCTCGGGGTTCATGCGCATAAGTTCGCATGCTTTCCTCGCGCATGGTGGTTCTCTGGCATCCTCCTACAGGAAGACATGTAGATTAGGCTAACTGGCGTTCCCAAAAGTGCCATAATGTTCCATACGGTTCCTAGTTGGACTACAAAGGTTCCAAAATAGATGGCCTGTACATATATGTGTACTGCATATGCCTATCTATTAGTATAGAAATATGATAATTGTGGAAGTTTTTTGTTTTTATTATTACTTGACCATTATTTTAAGAATATTTATTTTTTTATTGAAAGGCAGGATTATAATGATAGAGATTCATATATGAGTCCATATTGAGAGTTTGATTTCTTTTTTTTTTTTAATGAAACAGCTAGAAGTAATTAAGTGTTAAATCATTCTTTCAGATTAATGAGACCGTCATCACAGATTCTTGCAAGGAAAAGTTGACCTGTCATGCCTCTGGTGTAGTAAGTCATGAACCCATGGAATGCAATTCTTTGGAAGTTTGTGAGATACAGAATGGGGTTTTGGGCTGTTATCCCAAACCTAATGGTGAGTAAAATAATTTTTGCTCAAGAGTTGTCTTTCTTAAAGGTTTAGGATTAGCATCTGAAATATTGTAACTGTTAAAAAATGAAAAATTCAAAAGTAAACAGTTGACGTTGCTTATCTCAAGGGTTGCATTTTTGTGGATAGGATGATGAGTTTTCAGCTTTTCCTTAAACCGAGCTGTAAATGGAACAGATCAATGTTTGCGAAATTACATTCATGGTGTATTTACAGACGATCATGCTTAATCAGCAAAAATATTGACATTATTTGATTAAATTGACAAATGATAAAAAGTGAAATAGGTGAGTGGTGACTTGGTGGTTAGCACTGCCACCTAGCACTTCCGGGGTCCGGGTTTGATTCCCATCTCAGGTCTGTGTACATGGAGTTTGCATGTTCCGCTGTGCCTGGTGGGTTTCCTCCAGGTACTTTGGTTTCAACCCACTTTCCAAAGACATGCAGATTAATCTAATTTCCAAGTTGCCCATAGTGTGTGTACTGTACGTGTATCCTGTGATGGATTGGCACACCGTCCAGGGTATATCCAGCCTCATGCTCTAAGTCTCCTGGAATAGGCTCCAGGCCCCCACAGCCCTGTATGCAAGATAAAGCGGTATAGACATTATGATTAGATTAAGGTGACATTTTAAGCATGCATTTCAATTTTTCTCATCACTTAGATGGTTAGAAATACCATTGCACCAATAGATTTACCATATAATTTTGTAAAAATTTATAGCAGTGCCTTATTCAGGAACATCTCCTTGTTAATTTTTAAATGTATAAATTCCAAATCATTAGTACATACTGTACATGTCTAATCCTTTTCCCATATTATAATTATTCTCCTAGCGTCACCAGGCATCTGTTATGTCATTGGAGATCCACACTACCGTACTTTTGATGGCGATTACTACAACTTCATGGGCAACTGTTCTTACATCATGGCCAAAAACTGCCATGCAGACAATGATCACCCAGCATTTGAAGTCCAGGCCATGAATAAACGTACTGGAAGCTCAAAAGCCATTAGTGTCAGTGGTGTCACCATTCAAGTCTATGGTCAAACCATTACTATTCTCCAGCATGAGAGTGGACTTGTCAGAGTGAGTTGTTTTATTTCTTATTTATTTATTTATTTATTTATTTTGATAGTGAATATGTTGGCGTTAGCAACATATTCAATTTTACTGTTTTATTATTTACATTTTCATACATTTCAGATCAGCGATTCACTCTGGTACCTTCCAATTTCCTTGGTCAATGGCAAAGTAACTCTTCAGCAAAGTGGTCTGTCAGTTATTCTCCAGACAGACTTTGGATTGTCAGTGCAGTATGACTGGGATCAATATTTGGTGGTGAAAATACCAGTTAGCTTTACAGGAAGAATGTGTGGCATGTGTGGTAACTTCAATGGAATGAAGGGCGATGACCTCACCACTCCCAGTGGCAGTGTAGCAGGCAGCATTGCCCAACTTGGAAAGAGCTGGAGAGTGCCTGGTGAAGCCTATTGTACAGATGATTGTGTGGGCCAGTGTGAGAGCTGTCAGGGAGAGTCGTGGTTTGAGCGTCTAGCAGCAGAGGCCTTCTGTCACTTGGCCACACTTCTGACTGATGGCCCATTCAAAGATTGCAACTCTCTCGTTGACCCCAAGGTTTTCTATGAAAATTGTCTTATGGACTACTGCATGGGAAAAGGGTTTAAGAATTTTCTGTGTAAGACAGCAGAGATCTATACAGATGCTTGTCAGCGAGCTGGGATCCGTGTACACGACTGGAGACACACCATTGGCTGTTGTAAGTTTTATGAAGTGTGTGTATTTATCAGAAAACCCAAATCTATGACCTTAGAATATAAAATTACATATAACATAATTTAACAGCACATGAATGTATGGCCGTGACCCTGAATACAGGATAAAGTGGTATAGAAGATGAGTGAGTGAGTGAGTGAGTGAGTGATGAATGTATGGATTTGTAAAATGTAAAAGAAATAGACAAAAATATAATTATATAGCGTTGCACGGTTGCTTAGAGATTAGCACTGTCGCCGCGCACCCCCTGGGTCGAGGTTCGAGTCCCACCTTTGGGAAAAATTTCTTCAATATTATGAGCTATTTTGAGGAAACGCATGACATATATTCTAAGATAATTCATCTTAACATTCAATCTGTAACACTACAGATTATGTAAAATATAAAGGGGTAAATGTAACTTTAACTGAAATCTGATTTATTTTTTATTATTATTTAGCTGCTCCGGCATGTCCAGCAAACAGTCACTTTGACACCTGTGCTTGTCCTGCTTCCTGTGAGAATCCCACTCCATCTCCTCAATGCAAAGCAAACTGTGTAGAGGCTTGCGTTTGTAATGACGGATACTTGTGGAGTGGAAACAAGTGTGTCCTGAAAAATCAGTGTGGCTGTGTGTACAAAAATGGAGGTGATGTGCGTTACTTACAGGCTGGAGAGTCCATCTGGGCTGATAACAGCTGCACCAAAAACTGTACCTGCAACCCAACAAATGGTGAAATGATTTGTGAAAATGCACATTGCCCGGTTGGAACAGCATGCAGTGTTAAAAATGGGATCAGAGCCTGCCAGTCTGTCTCTCATGGCACCTGTAATATCTACGGAGATCCTCATTACAACACGTTTGACAACGGCACTTATAACTTCCAGGGCACTTGTACTTACACTGCCGCTCAGGGCTGCCACCTGGAGGGAACAAAGCTCACTCCATTTTCAGTTGTAATAGAGAACGAAAGATGGAATGAAATCCAAAACACTCCGAACGTCTCTATGGCCAAGGTGGTTGTTGTGGAGGTGTATGGTATGACATTGGTCATGAGAAGAAATCAGCTACATCAGATAATGGTTAGTATAGCTTTCTTTGCAGTTTGTGATACTGTGGAATGGTTATGAAAAAAATGATGAACCARTGCATTCACTGGAACAACTTTCCTTTCAGGTTGATGGTGTCTTAACGACAATCCCTCTAAGTCTCAATAATGGTGAAGTGATTGTTCAGCAGGAGGGCTATAAAAATGTAATCTTTACAAACTTTGGTCTAAAAGTGGCCTATGACATGATTTACCATGTTACTATCAGTGTCCCCAGCACCTACCTTGGAAGGACCTGTGGCATGTGTGGAAATTATAACGGTAATAAGAACGATGAGTTGCTGTTGCCAGACGGGAAAGAAACCAAAGATCTCAGCACCTTTGGAGCGGCTTGGAAGGTGGCCGTCCCTGGAGTTGTGTGTGATGATGGCTGCAGCGGTGATTCCTGTCCAAAGTGCTCTGAAGAGAAAAAACGTATATTCGAAAAGGACTGCAGCATTATTACAGACCCTAACGGGCCATTCGCTGCCTGTCACCATGTAATTAACCCTCAATCCTATTTCCAAGACTGTGTTTATGATGTCTGTACAAGTGACGGAGATGCGCACATGTTGTGCCACAGTGTCACCGCGTACATGATTGACTGCCAGGACTTCAAGGTTCCTGTGAAGCCCTGGAGATCACCAGCATTTTGTCGTAAGTATCAAGTGGATCTGTAGAGATCAGTTATACTATGGTTAAATTTATCATAAAAAGATTAGAAAAAAAACAAACACATTTAATCAAAAGAAAACATAAGCCATGCAATTTTTCATTTATTAT
This sequence comes from Clarias batrachus, assembly GCA_003987875.1. NCBI lineage: Eukaryota > Metazoa > Chordata > Actinopteri > Siluriformes > Clariidae > Clarias > Clarias batrachus. The sequence continues at coordinate 90,183 of QMIH01000294.1, forward strand.
TCATTCATCATTTCTGTTACATTCACCATGTTTAAAAAAAAAAAAAAATCATAAGCCTTAAACCWCCAGCATTATATCACACAAGTCAGCTTGCTAAAGTACAACAAAAAATACATATAGTTTTGTCATTTAATCATATTTTGATTGATCTAGTTAAATTTTGACTCTTCTCATCTCATTTTGTTACTTAAAATATTAATTTTTTATTAATTTTATTAACAAATGAATGAATAAAATTGAATCCTTTTTAAAAATCATTTGAATAATAATTTGAATCCTTTTTTTTGTTTGTTGTAGCTCTGAAATGCCCTGATAACAGTGTTTATGAAATCTGTGCAACGGCATGCAACACACCTTGTCCCGGCCTCACTGACATCATCAAATGTAATATCCAGACCTGTAATGAAGGGTGTATGTGTAAACCAGGATACTTCAGCAATGGAACAGGTTGTGTTCAAGAGGATCAGTGTAGCTGTTATGACTATGGGATCAGCTATAAGGTAAGTTAGAACCTCTGTTACTTACAGCAGATATGCTTGGCATTAACCGGTATAACGATCTATCCAGTGATGGAAACTTCAAGTAAGTCCCTCTGGATAAGAGGGACTTACATATTCCTTATATTTATATATATTTACATATTCCTATATKTAAATTTAAAGTAATACTTTTCGACACCTTAGGGCTATGGCTTGTGGTTTGCTATAGGTTTGGTTTATGCTATATGTTTTCGTTAACAAAAATTTATGAACGTGTCACAAATGACTTTACCTTCTCTCTTATCTCTTTTTGTACAGATTGGCCAGGTTGTTATCACAGACGATTGTCGTGAAAAACTGATATGTCAGAAATCTGGTATTGTGAAACACGAGAGTATGCAATGTAAGACTGGAGAAGTATGCCAGGTAGAGAATGGTGTTCGTGGATGCTACCCGAAACGATGCATGTTGGAGTCTGCAGGCTCATTCACCCTGTTCAATGGAACGACTTGGAACATCCCATTCATGGGAGCTTTTGAATTGGTGAAAGTATGTGACGATTCGGCTATGGGAATTTGGTTCCGTGTGGTGGCGGTGCTGCAAGATAGAATTGGACTCTTCACCCCTTCAGCTGTTCACATCTTCTTTGAGAATGTTCTTGTAACTGTTGTCAGCGAAAATGAGATCTGGGTGAGCAGAAAAAGTCCCATCACAAAATAAAACCAGACATTAAATTGTTACAGAAATGTTCATTTCCAACTAACCTTCTTTTCTTTCCAAACATTTAGTTCAACGGGAGAAAGATGACTCAGTCTACGATGGAAAAGAGTGGAGTAATCATTAAGATCATTGATCAGTCAGTGACCATTGAGAAGGCATCTGCCCTCAAATTGTCCTTCAGTCTATCCCAAGAGATCATAATCACAGTGGACGGAGGAATCGCTGACAAAATCTGTGGTGCCTGTGGAACACTATCTGGTTCTGTTCCCGGTCAAAGCATAAAGTTCTATATGGATCAATTCATTGCTCTTGATTTTCCCACTTGGTGAGTAGCAAAATTAAAATAATATGGCTGAATGTTTGTAGGCACCTGACCATCAGACCGACATGTGTTCCTTGCTTAAACTATTCCGATAAGGAAAACATTGATGCTACAGTAAGTATCCTGCACACAGATCCAGATGCAGCGGAAGGGGCAATGTAGGTTTTTATAACGCCAAAGGAGGGAATAGATCTTCAATTGGATAAGCATATGGGTGAGATGGTCAGGTGTCCATAAACATTTGGCTCTATAATATATCCTGTTACAGCACAAAATGACTGAATATAAATATATTTTTTTAAATGTTTACCTTCTGTTAGAAATATTATATATGTATAACAAGGGAAACATTCATTGTGTTGGATTTTTTATTTTATTTCAGCATCTCGTGATGGGAAAAGACATAAATACTGGAATCTGAGAACATGAACCAGGAAAAAATGTTGCTACATGATTTCTTAGTTGATCTTCTGAAATGATACATTGAATAATAAAAAAATATCTGAAATTGTAAGTCAAAATCAAAAAAATAAATAAAACTCTCGCAATATGATATGTCTTTCTTGTTTTGTTACCAAAGCTATCTATCTCGTCAAGTAAAGTCAAGTAGGCTTTTATTGTCATTCCAACCATATACAGTTTCAGTACACAGTGAAACGAAACAACGTTCCTCCAGGATCAAGGTGCTACATACATGCAAACAACATAAATTAACAACACAAMATAAATTAATATTGCAGATTTTACGTTTTACCTAAAGCTATCAATTTTTATACAAAGAAGAGACAACAATAGACAACAGATATCAAAGTGCATGTGCAAATGTGAAAACAAAGAGCTACATAACAACACAACAATGTAACGAGTTACAATACTGAAATGCCTTTAGTGATGAGGTATGAGTTGATGTAGTTGGAAAAACAGTAGTAAACAATTTGACATTGTGTCAAAAAATATTTTTGTGCAAATAGCAGAGTGAGATAAGATAAATATTGTGCAAATATTGCAAATAGCAGTTCAAACTTAGCAGGAAGCACAAAAACTAGACAATTTATTACCTAAAGATTACCTTGCCCATGCTGAAGCATGGTGGTGGCAGCATCAAGCTGTTTCTCCAGCTCTCTCTCTCTCTCTCTCTCTCTCTCTCTCTCTCTCTCTCTCTTTTTTAGAATAAAATAAAATATCCCTGATGATGATCTTAATATACATAGTACTGTAGAAAATATAATTATAAAAATTATTCCAGGAAAAAAGGATGCAGATATTTAGACATTTCATTACAGCTATTAACCAACAGGAATAAAAACACAGGAACAATCCAAATGTTGATAATCAAAACAGAACAGAACAGCAATCAATAAGTCACTAGTATGAACAGATCACATATGAAACAGTCCAGATGAGCAGAAACTTAAATATTGACACTAATCAGGGAACACAACTATTTCTCTAATGCAGTGGAACCTGGGAAATTAAGTCCAAACAGAAACATTTTTCGAAGAAATGAATTTTTTTAAGAATTATTGTATTATTATAATTATTGCATTATAGAATTATTGAATAATTGTTTCAGAAATAAATGTTATGCATGGACGGTAACCTTACTGTCTTCAAAACAAATAACTGTGGATGAACATTTGAAAAATATAATATATCCTATCACACTGAGTGATTTCAGTTCCTTCAGCCACACTCACTGCAACCAGGTGCATAAAATCAAGCACATAACAATGCAATGCAGTAAACACACATTRGCAAGTAGAATGGGTTGTACTGAAGGGTTTACTGACATTAGAGGTGACCCTGTAACAGGATGCTACCTGTGACACATATCGGTTCAAGAACTCAAAGATACCCTACTAGATCTGCCCTGATCATCTGTCCTGTGTGTGCTAGGACTTTGAAATGAAATCATCTAGTATGTCAAATTTGCTTATCCTAACTTCATCACTAGCTTCAAAGTTCCAAACTGTAACTTCAGTACAAGAATTATCTTCCCACATGAGTTTGCGATCTGGCAGTCTAAGGGATGATGCTGGGTTTGGAAAATGCTACCTACTGGACTGCATAATGCCATTATTAAGAATTACAGTATGCTCTGGGGTTTGGTTTGGCTCTCTTTATTCCAGCCTAGGGAAATGTTATGTTTAAGACTTTAGAATACAATGACATTTTAGACACCCAATATTGGGGCAATAATTTTACAACATATTTTACAACTCTCTACATAAAGACATTGTATAATGCTGGCCTATATAGCAACAGCCCACAAATGTAATATACCACAAACATGATACAAATAGGCAGCCTTTCATGTAATAAGACCACAAACTTGTGGGAAGGTGAAAATCATCAGTTTTTGAAATTTTAACTTCCCATAAATATTTAGTAACTTGTGGTATCACAAGTCATTATGTAAATATCATTACATTAAAAGCTGCAAATTTGCACTGTGTTTGTGTTTTTTTGTTTTGTTTTATTTATTACATTGAATGGTGCTACAGACATGGTGACCTGGGCAAAGCCCTAACCTCAAYCCCCAATAAAAACCTTTTTGTATGGAATGAAACTGTGCATCTTGTCCAACATCCTACTAAACCCTACTAAAARWTTTTTTGACTGAACTGGCATGAATTCTCACATACACATCCCAAGCTTTTAATTTTATTAATATAATAAATCAATAAAATTAATTAGTTTATTCTATCTTAGTACTTCACGGGTAAGAAACTCATTCTTTCCCACTGCCATCAGACTCCTAATGATGGTCTTACTACTGTTTCTGACGACTGACACAGATCTTAGGACATTCATTGCGGCCTTGGCACAATCATCTGCACAATAATCATTTGCACAAACCATTGCAGCGTTGAACCCACACTGCAGACTTTCTTTTATTTAAACATACTGCAGGCTTTACCATAAACTTGCGTAATTTGCACACTACAGTACATACAGCACTGTTTACAGTATATTGATACTCATTTCATACTTTTGTTCATATTTTTACATTCTGCTTTTAATTCTATGTTTAATAGATATCCTATTCTTTTTATTTTATTCTATTTGATGCTTTTCTTTTTTTTTTACTTTTACTTTTTTTTAGCAGCATTCATTGAAGGACAGCAAAGGAAGAATTTCATTGTACTGGGGGAACATGTTTCTTTATTTTACATATGACAATAAAATTTTAACCTTGAAACTGTTATCTATCTATCTATCTATCTATCTATCTATCTATCTATCTATCTATCTATCTATCTATCTATCTATCTATCTATCTATCTAACAAACCAACGTTCTTATTTAAATATTACATATACTACTACTAATAATAACTAAATATAATGAGTCCTAGTTATGATCTTATTATTTTTTAATTTATGTACATATTTATTGCTATTATTTAAATATTTAAAATATTTAGTTATTTTGCAGATTATTATTATTATTATATTTAGTTTTCAAAGTCATAGCTGTCACTGTACATAAAATGGTTTGTAAGCTAAGTGTAAATCTATATGCCTTTAAACAAAATATGTAAGGTATTAAATTATATATATTTTTTACATTCTTTATTTATTATGTCACTGGAATAATATTGAAAAAATCAGAATGAGAAATGCAACTCATGAAGAAGATAGGAAAAGCTTTATTCAGAAATATTATGAAAATATGGAATTGTTACCTAAAATAATGTAACCGCTGAGGAGAATTGTGCAAAATCTTATGGATTTGGATCTTAATCATTGCGAAAAGATTACTATTTGTCTCACATCTTGAAATATATAATGATTGCATTTTATCTGTAAAGCATTAAATTTGACTTATATATATATTAAAATATATAAGGCCCTATTTACACTATGTGTTATCATTTGAAAGATACAGTTTAACAACACTAAATGTGTAGACTAGCTATAGATTACACAAAATGTATTAAGCTTAGAGCTTAATGTGACTCTGGAATAACTAGCAAAACCATCTTTAAGAATGTTAACTTACTTTTTGTACTACGCAAAATTCATTAAAGGTGGAAATGGCATGCAGTCTCCATCCAATTTATTATKTAATTATATTATAGCTTTTTATTTGATGTTGGGTTTGCCTTTATCTTCATGTTGAATCTGTATTCTTTCTTCATCTTTATTCTTTATACCAGGTGTAAACAGGGCCTTACTGTTAGAATTTATCATTTATTCTTTAAAAAGCAATTTCAATAAGCAGATATGCCCATGGCATTATATCAAAAGGGCATTTAACAAAKGGAACTTGGAAAGTCAAGTGCTCTCCATTTGGCCATGAATTCTTGARYRCTTTGAGGCTGGACAGCAAATATTTTATCGTCACTTCCACAGGCTCCACACACCTTTGACGCCATGCCATCACTCACACTCACTTTAAGGCCAAGTGAAAGACTGAAAGACACTCTCAGGATACCCTTCTTTTCAATAGTGAGTGAATCTTCAACCAACTCAACCATCACTTCATTCTTCAGCTTCTGTGGCAGAGTGAGAAGCTGTCCATTGATCTGAAA
>QMIH01000294.1:144331-156248 GCA_003987875.1 Clarias batrachus
TATATTAATTTATTAACAAAAACAAAAAATTTAACAAAACAAAAACTGTTATGATGCCCCCTGCCAGAGATTGCCCGCCTGCATAATCTCAATCAAAAATTAGATTAAAACAGAAATTTGTAAGTCATAAATCTCATATGATGTTTATTTTGTGGTACATTTATTTTTCAGGGGTTTGTCATGTAATACTCTATTTAAAAAATTCCCCATTAATAAAATAATTCAATTAATTAATTACTTTAACATATTTATACATGAAATATTACAAGATTTTGAAGAAAAATTACATGAAATTAATTTTATTATAAAATAAGCAATATAAAAATATACATGTTGTATATGAATATATATATATATATTAAAAAGAACACTTTTATTAGGGCTACAAATTCTCTTTAACTTACTGTCAAATTTAAAGTCCGATGCCCTCCTTCTAATAACTTGTGGTTTGGTTGCACCCTCTGGATACGCACCACGTGCTATATAATTTTCAGTTTTCTCTGTACAGCCTTGTCTATTTATTTCCCCTAGCCTTTAGGGGAAATAAATGCCCCTAAATAAGTGGCTAGACTTTCTGAAAAAATGTCATGCAACTAGAGCTAATACTTTCTTATTTTGCATGCTATAGCTATGTAGGTTTTACATAATTATTTACTTACCTTTTTAAGACTGAGAAAAAAAAAGTAGAATTTTCACTGCACAGCTACTTGCTCCAAACTAACGTTGCTTAATCAATACATCCACGTGTCGTTTGCAAAGAATTGAGTGTGTGTCTGCCAATTAAGGAAAATTACTACGTTCAAATAATTTCATGTTTTTACTTGACCGACTCCTTTTTTTTGTAAATATCTAAAACAAACCAATTATATATATAAAAAAAATTAAAAATGGGAGAGGTAAGGGAGATGTATAAAATATTATTTTTTATTGCTTCATTTTATTACTAATAACAAATAATTAAAAATTAAAGTAATGTTCGACTTGACATCACTGGCATCTGTATGCAACTAATTGAGGATAATTGCTCTCATGTCACCTTGGACCTAAATCACCTCAGAAACTAAGTTAAGATTTAATGCAGGGCCCCACTTTGGAAACTCAGTTCAGCAAAAGTTAGCACACCATTCTTTACTGACAAAGAAACAATAGGATTGGACTGGATGGGCTGATGGACTGGATTCTGTCACCAGTTTACTGGGGTATAATTAATATTCAATGAAAATGTGTTAGTTATGTGGTGATAAGTGTCAACATGGCTGATAAGTGTATTTATAAATAAAAGTATTTGTGGACATATATTTTTTTATGTACCAAACATAATTTAAGGATGTCTTAAAAAATAATGCAATAACTAGTTTTATTTATTTATTTATTTATTTATTTATTTATTTATTTATTTACAAGAATTAAATAAAGTCTTTTAGGTTCACTTTGACACAGTTGGTAAAGGTATTTAGCAGGCTGTTCCAAATATGCTGGGAAAAAATGACTGGAAAAATTGGAAACTAATTCTGTGTTGAGAGAGAGAAAGACAAATAGAGACAAAGATAATATAAGGGACAACTGTATGTGGCAATGACAATTCTAGCCATCATAATGTGTTTTTTGCTGGTATAATGAACATACTTTGTATAAGAGTGGTAAACCTCATCTGCTTCACTTGTGGATTAATATACATGTCATTAGTATGATTTTGGCAGCTGTGGACACATCTGTATGTGAAAAGCAGAATCTTATCTGATAGCACGAACTCTTGCCATCGGGATGTGTTCCTCCTGCTATAAGAGACATATTTAGAACAATTAAACTTTACTGATTCTCTTTTGTTTTGTGTAAACAAGTGAGCAGTAACAGTTAGAACTTGTACTACTTACTTAGAACATGGACATGTGAACATACTTAGTGTTAGAATGATGAAACTCAGAGAGAGTCGCAGTAACAGTCTGATACTTGAGGGAAGTTATTTACATAGAAAGCAGAGTGGAAACCGTATCTGACAGTAACAATTCTATCCATCGTGATGTGTTTGCCTTGTCATAAAGAATAGATTTATAGTGTCAAAGCACAATGTACACTTTCTCTGTGGTCAGGAAACAAGTCAGCAGCAACACTGTCGAGATTTTGTCTAATATTTCTTCTCAAACACGTCTTCTCAGTAAAGTGGAAGCAAAACCATAATGGCAGAATAGACCCATCAGATAAACTCTTAAGACTTTAATAATAATAATAATAATAATAATAATAATAATAATAATCAGTGGCGGCCGGTCAAAGTCCCGCCCCCTTAAAGTCAGGCAGAGAAGAATGCTCCTTTAACATGTAATTATTTAACATAACAATAATTTATTTTAATAATGAAATAAAGTCATTTATTCACAATATTCCGCTGTATTTCCTAATATAATTTATTTGCAATTTTAAAAAAATCTAAACTGTATTACGTTCATTTGTGTTCGTGTACGCGGGGCGCCGGACAAACAAGTGCTGAGTTTAAATCATCCTTCGGGCGCAACTCTGTGAACACTTCTTAGCGAATCAATATTGGTTTTAAATATTTGGGCTCATGTGATTGAACCATTCTCAACGAGTCTTTTCCAGCACTTCTTATGGCGAGCGGAGCTGGCGGCTGGTGAGTCATGTGAGTCAGGCCTTTATTTTATGCTAGTAGTAATGATGCTTAATCACCTGATAAAAGGCTATTTACAGGCAAGCATTAAAAGTTAAATTTTAATTTTGTTTGCGCCCCCCCCCCATTTTTTTGCACCAGCTGCCACTAATAATAATAATAATAATAATAATAATAATAATAATAATAATAATAATGCGAGATAATTTGCATTTAATTCGCGTGATGCCAACTCATTAGGTCACATTTATCTGAGTAAACCCGATTTATTCAGATAGATGTATATAAAAGGAACTGTATAAAAGGAATCAGCACTAGTCGTGGTTCATTTAAAAAAAATTAAATATAAATAACGTGTTTACATTGRTAAAACAGCACAAATAAATAATGGATTGTGCATACCAGGGATTTAAAAACCACAATACAACGCATGTTATACTAAGTTTTGTGTTAAAGGTGCGTATATTTATTCCAAGTCTTTTCCATTTCAGAGCTTAAAAACGATAACAATGACAATTTTGGCCTTTATCGCGCTCCGTAGAATCTCAGTGGYACGCGCGTAACCTTTCGCAGGCGAGCCTTCGGCTGCGTTCCATTCCGAAGTGTGCTTCCTCTTCCTGTGGAGTGAAATTTTCACAGCAGCAGTGACAGATTTTCGATGTGTTTATGTTACCACGGAAACGCTCGGAGGAAGTGACGTCTGTGCTGGCGACTTCGCAGGGGGTTCCGAATGGTCGAGTTCCATGACGAATGTCGGTTAAAGACATTCGCACATTAAATATTGAATATTTATTGAAGCAAAACGGGTACCATTATAAAACATACTGTTGAACTGTGTATAATTTAAAATAAACTATTTAGCAAATAAACTATTGATTAATAATAATTGATTAAAGATGTACAGAGATTTGTTTTTAAAGATAGTCTATATAATACTAAGGATTTCCTGATTAAATTCAAATGTAATTTTTGTGTCCTTTTAATATGATGTTGTCCTCGATAATAATTATATAAATCCTTTTTCAAGCTCCATTTTTTTTCACGCTGCAGCAAAACGCAATGACTGATTTTCATTTTTTTTTTTTCATTTTTTTGACCTGTCGTTCTCTTGTTCCCTACACCGTTCGCAGTTCCCTTTAAACTGAATATTTTTCGATCCCTGCGATTTGGAATCACACTTAACATGGCTGAACACCCTGTCTAGCTTAATGCGCGCTCCCTGCGCCGTTTTCACGGGGTGGGGCTAAGGCATCCCAATRGGGGGACCAACTTCGACATAACACCGGAACGAAACAGGAGTCCTGTCCTTTGCTTCCCCCTAGCGGACAAAAAGCAACAACAACAAAAAAAACTTCCAGAAGCCCAAGTTTCTGCACTACTGCATTTTTGAACAAATATTAAATGAGGTTGATTCAAAGGGTCAACACTTTAAGTTCTCCACACCTTTAGAGAAAGCCTAATGGTTTTTAAGTACGAGTGTATTTTATTTAATTTTCATGTTTTGTTTAATAATTATTTTTATATAACCACTGTTTGTAAAATAAACAAACAACAACAAAAAATGCTATTATATGAAATGCCATGTCTGCAGTTATCTGGAGCCAAGCTAGGATTACATTTACAATTATAAATATATTTTATTATTTAGAAGAATTTTCTGTTTATGAATACAGTGCTGTGAAAAGAGTATTTACTTCTACCTATTTATTTATTTATTTATTTATTTAGGCATATTTGTCACAAATTATTAAGATCATCACTCACTCTAGCTTATCATCTATACCGCTTCATTCTGTTTAAAAGGTCGGGGGTTGCCTGGAGTCTATCCTAGGAGACTTAGAGCACGAAGTCGGAGACATCCTGGATGGGGAGCCAGGGGGTGAACCCTCGACCCTGGAGTTTCCATAACGACAAATTATGTTCATTTTTAACCGGTAACACCATGAGTGTATAAAAGTTCCATGGAACACATTTTTTTAGAAACGTATTTCTAACGAATTACATGTGTTCAAATGCCAGGTGTGAAACAATATCATTGAACCTCGTGAGAAATAGATACAATTTACTGCACTTTTTTAGAGAGGAAACTTGTAAATCAGACCAGGCAGGTTTGGACAGCTTTTTTCCTTTCATAAATGAAATCATAGCATATTAACTTCCATTATCAAGGGATAAATCTGCCCAATATTAATATAAAATTCAATTACTTAATGGTCTTAATCATTTAAATATGACAAATAAGCAAAAGAAAAACCCAGCAAGGGGGATTTCAGTATTTCATCGATCTACCTTTTTAAGCAGCATTGCTAAATATATGGTATGACTGTTGGCATTATAAATCACGTTCAAAGTAACGAGTTACTACCCACGTGACTGTGTTTCACCAATCAGATGTAGCAATAATAATCATATGACTCAGTTTGACCAATCAGCCGCAATAACAATAACCGCATGGAGTCACATGACCACACAGAAAAGGAGGGGGGGCTGTCTTCAGCAGTGGTAGAAGCAAACATGAAGCAGTTAGCTTAGCTATTTTATTTAATGTTGAAATCTTGACATATTTAATTAGCAAACAAACTAGAGTCTAAAAAATTAATAATATAATAATATATAATTTTCTGTTCTGCTGGACCCAGTTTATAGTTTATACCTCTTGTACATACTGTATGTTCTAATGTTATTTTCTGCTGAGTCATTTGCAGGGCAACGGAATATACTGAATATCTTACACAGGAAATAGTCTACACTGTTCAAACATACATATGTTACCTACAGGAGGGATTTATTTCAAAAGCTTTATATTGTGATATTAGGAAATTTGTGTTTCTTATTCCTTAATTTGCTATTTTGTAAATGTATTTAGTTGTATTCATTTATTTTATAACATTGATTTTATTAGTTGGAAATGTCACCATTTGTACATTATCTTATAATTTTGTCTGTCTGCTTACATAATTTCTAAAAATAGATACATAAATCAGACATTATGATGAAACAGTTACTCAGTACTTGAGTAGTCTTTTCACCTATACTTTTTTTAATCTTACTGTAATAATATTTTGGATGACTACTTTCTACTTGAGTAATACTATTTTAAAGTACAGCTATTCTACCCACCTCTGATCACGTAAAAAAGAATAAAAATTTAAAAGTATATAAAAAATAATAAATTCCAAGTATATAAACATGCAGCTGACAAATCTACATCCGTGGTTATGCTTTCACATTAAAATGGACCAGAATACAGAGGAATGTTTCCAAGTTTTTGGAATCCAGGATCCATCATCCATCATCAAAGATATGAGAAAGTGACTTCCTTCCCAGTATTAGTGTAGTGTTCCTAATAAAGTGGCTATTGAGTGGCTATTATACTTTAATGAATAGGGAAATTATTACACATAGTGCAGAAACTAGAAATCTCACAATCTATGGGACTGTGAACAATTAGTGCCACAACATCTGTAGCTATTAGATTCCCTGATGTAAGGAATGTTCCATGTGCCATGCACGTGCATGTTAGATTATTTGCATGTGTAGGTCACACTCGCAAGCCACGTTCCCTCAGCCTGGGCCACGCCCAACATGAGTGACACACTTCACAGGATGTTTTGCATGGTTTTAGACAAAAGACCAACAGATTGGGTTAGTTTTATTGTTTAAAATGGACGAAGGGTGTTCAAGTCAAACTGAGAATCTCTCATGAATTAAGCTGTAAAAAGGATGACATTTACTTTAAGCACAGCACGGTGATGAGACTCTTAACCGCAGTAAAACATTTGAATGGTGAAAGCATTCATCCGTTTTTGACGTTCCTAACTATGAGCCCACTGCAGTCATTCCCATGAGCATTCACATCCCATCTCATACATCTCCTAAGCTCGCTTCAAGCCATTTCTGGATGTTTGGGTCCATTAAGTCCACAAGTCCCTGGGAGGCCAGCGTTTCAGCGTGAATTGTGAATCAGTCAGTCCAATCATGGCCTGGTGGTATCCAACACTGGGATAAGTACATTAGTGTAGCAGGGGATAATATAGAGAAGTAACATGAGTTTTTACTCTCATAACTCTGTTCTGTGAAATCAAAAATCCCAGTTAGACTTGACCTCTTCTGTATCATATAGGGCAGGTTGTGTATTGTGTTTATATAATATTTAGTGATTAACACAGACATGAAAACTGAGTATGTGCTGCTGTAAAATGCAAAGGGAAAAAATAATAGGAAAAGGGACTTTTTCAGGAAACACCAGGAGACTTGGGACAGGGTGCCAATCCATTGCAGGGCAAACACATACATACACAAACACTCACATTCACACTACGGCCAATTTGGGAACATCAATTAGCCTAATCCACATGTCTTTGGACACCGACAGGGAGAAAAAGCAAACCCCATACATTCAGACCCAAAGTGGGAATCAAACCCAGAACCTGGAGGTTCTAGTCGACAGTGCTAACCACTAAGCCACCGTGCTGCCAACCAGGAAACAGTTTTAAGTAATTCCATTACATGTCTGAAAAGTTGTGGACGTCTGACTGTAACTCTCATCCCTGATAGGCATCTCATTCCAGATTTAGTCATCTTTGCTGCTGCTGATTTGAGCACATTCAGCCACAAGGGAGGACATACTCGTAGAGTTCACTGTGTGCTGTTTTGGTCTAAGTAAAGTAGAAATGGCTTTCTAGACAAGAATATGGCTCCACGCTTTGTTGCTATATTTACATTTATGTTATTTGTCAGGCGGCCTGATTTCAACTCAAGATTCAATTATTTATCACATGTTCACAGTCTTGCTCAAGGGCTCAACAGTGGAACCCCGCCCATCCAACCAGTAACCCACACTCTTAACCAATTTGAGCCACCACTGGCCCTCATTTATCTCATTACATATCTGAGAAATTGAGGGTTAAAAGCCTTGCTCAAGCATCCAAAAGTGGCTGCTTTATGGCATTGGAGGTAACAATTTTCCCCATCAGTAATGGAGATGAAGCAACCCTCGATCATAACGCTGCCTCTGGAGGCTTGCACAGTGGGCATTATGTGTGATGGGTGTACAGGAATCATAGTAAGGTATCTACATACTTTTTGTAATTTGTAAATCCTTCCATTAAAGGCTACAAATTGTTTTGCGGGGATTGAACACTGCAAACTCCTCACACACATGCAGAGTAGAAGTGCTAATCAGAACCGCGAGGCTTATTAGACAACCGTTTTGATGGTGTGTGTACATGCAGGTTTTTGGGTTGCTAGGACACCAGTTCTCTCTACTCCTCTTCATGCTGTTCTCTCTAATGTTAGCATCTGATTTTCTATATCATTTACATTATTTTATTTCATGCATCACATTTAATCAAAGTGTAGAACTTTCAAATAGTTTTAAATGTGCTTTAGAAATACATCTCAGCCATTTAAACACCGAGACATCTGGTTAAAAATAAACTTGGTTAAAAAAAAGGTTTGGAGTGACATTAAAAAMCATTTTTTTTTATTTAAAAAAAAAGCATAATTAAAAAGACAGTAACAAAGTGATTATACGTATATGAGTTTTGGAATTTTCCAGTTAAAAATACACATTTCCCTTTAATCTTTTATTTTTTCATTTTTAAATGTTACCATTTTCTCTCGGTTTCTCTTTCTGGACCAGAAATGATCTCCAGCTATGAATGATACTTAGATGTCATAAAATTAAACATCCGGCGGTGAGGCCACGTAGATGTCTGTAAAAAAATAATAATAATAAAATCCCCCTTGCTCCAATCAGGAGCATATTTTTTTTTTTATTGCTCTATTAAAAGCAGGCGCAGTTCATCGTTGTTTACGAACGCATTGGAAAGTTCAGTTCAGGCCTTGATGTTTGCCGTGAGCCCTTAAAAGTGGAGTGTTTCACATGTAGTGGTTCAAACAAAGCAAGTGAGTTTTTAACTTGAACAGCTGAACTTAAACAAATATTAATGAGAAAAAGGAAACCACACAAATTAAAGGCTCTCATTTTTGAAACCAGACCATTTTAAGACATCACCTGTACAGACTGTCCAAAAAGCTTGCAGAACATGGGGAGAAGTACAGAAGAAARAGAGACAGACAGGTGCATCAGCATACACATTTACCACAGAGCAAAGATTATACTTAACAGTGCCTAAATAGAAAAACAAAAAAACAGGCTTTTAGGGAAGGCCGACGTCTGGAGATCACATGTTGAGGTTTGGGAGTGGGGGAGTGAACTGTACCTATGCTTCGTCACAACCAAAGCAACACACATTGAAAGCCTCAGATGAAACATCCCAGGGATTTGGCACATGGAGAAAAGCACCAATTTAAAAAAAAAAAGAAAGAAAGAAAAAAAAAAAGTTCAGGGACCAGAGCAGGGTTTAAATCAGCCGCACTTCACACTCAGGAATCAGTGAACAGGAAAAAAAAAAAAAACCCCGTGGCATGGGCTTGTTGAGAGCTTCGCTGTCAGAGCTGGTTRTTGCTAAGAGCTCGGCTTTAACAAGGGGTGGGGGGGAGCGAGGTGAAGGAAGTGGAAAGAAGATAGGAAGCGACGGCAGGGTAAATTACACGACTTGGGCCGAATCAGAGRCATGAGATGAGTGTGTTGAAAAGGGGAACGAGGGAACGTCCTGGTCCGAGATGTTTAAAAATCGTTCAGATCGAGCAGGGTCTGGTCCAGAGTGGCATGGATCTTGACGTTCTCCTCCTTGGCGGTTTTTAGATTTTCTGCAAAGTGAGAAAGAACATAAGGCATGGGAATTAAAAAGATTTCTGAAACATTTTAATATAAAAAAAAGAAAGGAAACAAAATCAACAATAAAAATAGTCTTTATTTAAGTAGAACTATGATCAAAAACTATCAAGAGTCGGAAAGACAAGAGGTCAAGAAAGAAAGGAAAATAAAGTGGAAAGAAAAGCCACTTAACCTTTTATAACATTATAAAACATCCACTGGTTAAACAAGTGACTGGTTAATGCTGTGGCGTAACCGGTTTAACTTATAGTCCGGATTACTAGATGTACCTCGGATCCCCATTAGTGTCAGGATTTTCATTTGAAGGGTACAAGGTCACCTTTAAATATTATCCAGTGAAAATTATAAAGGTGTAGCACAGGACTGAAAGTCTTAGCAGCAAGAACTAAAACTACAGCTACTCTACACTTATTAGTCCAATGAAGCGGGTGTGTTAGGGTTGCGTCTTTAGAGAAGGACCAGGCGACTGGTTAGAGCGAACAAGACGCCTATGGTAACAAACGACCAACTCTTTCCAGCCATAGGGAGCAGATAGACATCTCATCAGGCTCCTTTAGCATCAGCCAAGAACAGGAATCGGAAGCCACCATGGGCACAGTGTCAAGAAACATCGTTGAGTTAATTTCAGGTCATTGAAACTGCTATTAAGAGTAGTTCTTAAAATTTTGTGTCAACTAAAACCCTCTGGCTGTTCAACAAGACGTTCTTTTCAAAGAGTTTCTAAAATACTCAAACCATCCCATCAAACCAACAACCACGCCACGATTAGTGTCACCTCAGATCACATTCTGGTGTTTCATGCCTTGACCTTCAGGATTCATTGCCTTAAATGACTGGATCATCGGAAAGTTGCATCAGAAATCAGAATATATTGACTGGTAAGTGAGCACATTGAATTATGAACCAATCGTTGACCCGAAATGCTTCTCTCCTTTCCATCACGAAATCTAAAACCKCTCCCTTTTAGAAATATATGAATGAAAACGCACCCTGTTTAATACCCGTCACCTTCCTCGGATTGTAATACGGTCATATCTGAATAAATGTTAGAGCTTATGCTCGGGCAATGTAGTCAATCAGGTTTTTCCCGACTCTCTACTGACACATTAATGCAATGCAATATGATTAAGATTAATGCATCCTAGGATTTCATTGTCAGATCTTTGTGTTTAGCTAATGTAACGTTTCTGCAGGATACCTGAAGACATTTAATTGCAAAGTAATCAACAAGCTCACAATCCATACAACTCATGTCTCTGCAAAATTTTGCACAAGGTCTAGGTGATAAGAATTTATTCATGAGGTGTTCTGTTCTACACGTACATAAACGTGCAAATACCTTACAATACACGTATACATGCTTGCAGGCAGCTGCTACACAGACGGCATAGTTCTCATACTTGTGCGAGTCTCTAATGTACATCTGGAGGCGTAAAAGCAATATCTAGGAGGCACACTGCCAAAACATCTGTAACATCTGGGCTGTACATCAAAATATCATGTTAATCCATTTCACAGACGCCTTTGATGAGTTCCGATTCTCTTTAAAAGGGTATTATGCAATTTGTCAAATTATATTGTGTAAAATTCATTTTAATACATTTTAAACAAGTCTTTTCTAAAAAAAAATAATAATAATAAATGGGGAAAAAAAGAAGAAGAAAAAAAATAATCCCTGCTTTTAGCCCTTTTTGGACTGTTCACAGCTTAAACTAGCCGATTAGACCCCTCCTAAAGTGACCTCATATAAAAAAATACCCTCCCCTAGGTCGTTGCTCAGCTTTGCTGCTCTTTAGAGGGGTGTAATTACATAAACATTGAGGACGAAAAAACACATTAGGAAAGCATGAAACAATAAAGTTACCTAAACTTTATTTCAGCTGAAGGAAAGAAGTAATAAAAATAGTAATAGTAAAAGGGACCCTTTAAACCCTTTCTGATGTCATAATTTTTATTTCAATGGGTGTGCCTCAAATCGAAATCCCTCTTTGAACATTCCAGAGKTATGTCACCTAMAACAGACTTTCTGGAGGTTTAAGTAACTGCAATACAAAAATCGTAGTTTAGTGACTGTTTAAAAATAGTCTAGGGTAGGATACAAGTATGTGATTCGAGACCGATTAGTTCATTAACTCATGTACACTGTTGGCTTTACTGCCTTTATTGCTCATATGTGATGCTGCACTACATTGCATTAACTTCAGTTGACATGCACGAGCCGTGCACCACAGAATGTGTACTGTAGCTAGGTGTACAGTACTTACATCTTCTGAAATGTATTGGATAAGATAACGAGAGCAGGGTGAGGGGGGAAATTGTCATCAACGTCAGCCAACGTAAACAGAAGTGCATAATGGAGTAAGGTCAGGCAGAGGACGTGCTGAAGAGGTTAGGACCCATTACACCAGGATCCTGAAGTAAAATTCAAGAAGGTCTGGTCAATAAAATCTTCGAGGAAAGGTCCGAATGTCATGTTTTATGTCGTGGTAGGATTCAAAGCCTAGTCTAAAACAAAAAAAATCAGATAAAAAAAAAAAAAAAAAAAA
>QMIH01000294.1:165853-187664 GCA_003987875.1 Clarias batrachus
GAGAGAGAGAGAGAGAGAGAGAGAGAGAGAGAGAGAGAGAGAGAGGGAAAAATGGAAGGAGTAAGCACAGAAACAGTATGAATACAAAGTCAGTGAAGAACAAAGCTCAGGAAAAGTGAACAGTGAGGGACAAGTGGAGTGCAGGTGACGCTTTTTAGGTGAGAAATTTAACAAGAATCTACAGATGGATTTTTATCGTGGGGTGACTGAACAAGCCCTAAACCGTGTGTGTTCAGATTCTCGGTTGTGTGAGCTGCTCCTGGCGAATACACAGCGTGCCGCTGGTAATGTGGCACTGTCATGCGAGAAGCACTTGTTCATGCTTGTTCATGCTGTGAGGAGCTGGCCATGGTTTCCGTCTTAATAAAAATCTAGCATGCACACATGCACACACATATAATCCTGATTGCAAGACCGTTTGCCGAAATAAAGTAGGAGGAAAGTGAAAGACCGACTGAAAGCTATGCAAACCAGCACGAGCAGAGATGAAAGATGGCCATGGCTGGAGGAAGTTGAAGACTTTTTTTTTTTTTTGCTTCATTGTCAACAATAAAGATGCACCCATTCACGCACAGGAATGCATGTTCGACTCGCAAAACCTGCCTCGATAAAAATGGTCACGGAGGCGCTGTCATTTGTTCTGATTTCACGCAAAACACAACATAGAAACCCACTATATCAGAGGATCTCCACACACACACAAACACACACACCGAGATTCTACCTTGTTTTCAGAAGCATGCAGAGACTTCAGCGTTTGGTCCAGCACTCTTAGCTCCTCCTCCAACTGCTTCTTTTTACTGTTAGTTTTATTCAAAGGAGGTCAAACATGCACAAAAACAAAGGGACATGGGGAGGGGGAGGAGACAGTCGAGACAAAACACACAGCAGAATTCAGGTTAGGATAATAACATGCAAATGCATTTCCCCCCCTCATGCCTAAACGATTTAGCTTTATTGAAACACACGGCTTAGCTGCAGAGTCACTGCAGTAATAAAGCACGGTTCACAGAAGATGATCTGTCAGTTTAAAAGATGCATGACTCACGCCTCGGCGAGCTCGGCCCTCTCCTCAGTGCGCTCCAGCTCTCCTTCGACGATCACCAGCTTACGAGCCACCTGTATACACACACACAGCCAATTATTTCCAAATGCCGGCAAGAGCCACACCATCCAGATGGTGGATGGGTGACATTTTAAACACGCGAGTGTGACCTCTACATTCTTCAGATGGCTAATGCACGCCTATATGCTGAACTCAAGTCAGGACACGCTGGTGTCAGGGACGAGTGTAACGCTCACCTCTTCGTACTTGCGGTCGGCCTCCTCGGCAATGTGCTTGGCCTCTTTCAGCTGGATCTCCTGCAACTCCATCTTCTCCTCATCCTTCAGCGCCCTGTTCTCAATCACCTTCATGCCCCTGTTTTACAGAAGCAACAACATTGGTTTCATGACGAAACCAAGATACGAAAATATCTGATCACACTAAACATGTTTAGAGACAGCCCAAGGGCCATATGATAATTTAACAGGTAGGCATCTCGGCGTATCCCAGGAAACAACGCCGTTGCGCAACACTGTGGGACGAGTTTGGAAACGATACAGCTGTCCTGAACACCTGAGCTTGACGATAATACCAGGCGTGAACAGGACTCAAATGCATGCCCGGATCGTTTCGTCATCGGACGTGTGCGCGCACGTACCTCTCGCTCTCATCCGCTGCCTTCTCCGCCTCTTCCAGCTTCTGTAAGGCTGTCGCAAGTCTCTCCTGAGCTCTGTCCAGCTCCTCCTCAACCAGCTGGATACGCCTGTTCAGAGAGGCCACCTCGGCTTCAGCCTACAACACACATACACAAAACAAATGTTAACACAATTATGAATGACAAAGGGAGGATACAACGAGGACGAGTCACATATTGTCCAGGTCGTGTACCGACACCCTGTTTTTTTTTTTTTTTTTTAATGCACACGAGCCAACCATCAAGACTTCCTGTGTTCCAGTGCATGCACAATGTGAAGGAGAGTTGGGAATGTGTGACTTAACGAAGTGACAAACACTCACACATTTTGGCTCGGGGAAACCAAACAGTTTGCTCTACACATAATTTTAATGACCATGTACAGTATGTTCAGAGAAGTCAGTTTATTTAAATAAATAATAACTAAAAAAAAAGCCTGTCTTCATGCATCATCTAAATAACACACCACCACGACAGTGTTTTAAAAAAAAAAGAGAGAAAGAAAAGAAAAGAAACAGCATGCAGGCTTCACCCTTGCTCAGCCCGGATGTGACGCAATCGCTCACCAAGACTGGCGTTTCGCTCCTAATAAGGTATGAGGAACTGCAAAGTCCAAGGAGGTGAGCTCATCACCAATAAGTGCACTAGGGAGGCATCTGAGACATTTCTACAATCCCGGGGAGGTGCGGAATTAATGCGAAAAACGGTCCGAGTGCACCTGAGCGTCATGGCACACCTGGTCTCCGGAGAGGCTCAGGTGKCCSAAAAGTCAGTGAGGTCCGAGCTCGAGCTTCCTGATTCAAACAGGATGGAAGCGGTGAAGAAGAAGAAAAAAAAAATAACGAGTTTGCACGACTGAGGTTCATTCTTTTTTTTTCTCTCCACGATAATAAATGAATAAAAATATTTTAATTTTTAAATAAAGTTAACGTTTAAAAATGAATACATAAATAAACAAACAAACATTTCTCCTACAATCCAACATCATACATTACGTAAAAATCGGACACATTTATATACATTCGCATACTATTTGGACGGAAATGACTTAAAAAGAGAATGTGACTACACGGCGCAGCAATCTTCAAAGCAGGACGTAAAGCGTAAACCGACCGAATTGTCAATCAACCGCGTGATGAATCAAACRGCTTTTTGTTTTTGAAACATTGTATCGCTGAGTTTTTTTTTTTTTACCTGCTCCCGCGCGCGCTTCTCCTCCTCGACTTGCCTCTGCAAAATCTCGGCCCTTTCCTCTGCCTCGTCCGCTTGCTGCTGCAAAACTTTAATCTTCCTCTTCACCGCGTCGATGCTGTTCGTTCCGGCCATTTTAAATATGATGTTTACTTTTTTAAATTATTATTATTATATATATTTTTTTTTAAAAGGGGGGAGAGTAGTGTGATGAAGGGATTGGGGTGATATCCTTCCTCCTGAAGCTGTGGAGAGTCTGTGCACAGTAGAGTGATGAGTGTTGGGGAGGGCTGGGGGAGAACAAACCAACGCCCCGCCAACGAGTCAACTTGTAGCACGAGTCGTAGAAGCAGCAGATGAGAAGATCCCTCTTTCAGTTTGTTTTTAAATAGTCAGTGCTCGCGACTCGCACTTTTATATATATATATATTTTTTTTTTGTCCTTGACATAAACAGGAAGCGCAGAATGAAGCTGTTGTTTTTTTTTTTCTCTCTTTCTCTTCTTTCAGTAGGACGTGGCAACTTATCCAAATTTTGACACTCTCTTCCGCGTCTGGACTCCCGCTCAATTTCTTGCTATTATCACTATTATAAATATATATTGTTCGTTTTTTGTTGTTCCGCGACACAATCTTCTCTTCCCTTCCCTCACCTCACCTTAAATCTGTCTTTCTACAGAGTTTGTTCAATTTTTCCCCCCCTTTTTTTTTTGGCGTTCACCCCACTTCCGGTTCGCTCCACCCAGCCCCCGACGACACGCTCAACCGATCCTGGATCAGATATCACGCGCTCCAATTGAAAGCTGATTGGCCGGACCCGTGAAGTCACAGGTGAGTGACGTCACCAGAAGCATTCCAAGACCGCTCCTTAAACTCCTCGGCTTAAGGTGTGGCACCAAAGCTG
This sequence comes from Clarias batrachus, assembly GCA_003987875.1. Lineage (NCBI taxonomy): Eukaryota > Metazoa > Chordata > Actinopteri > Siluriformes > Clariidae > Clarias > Clarias batrachus. Next base: position 169,687 of record QMIH01000294.1, read on the forward strand.
CACGCGCGAGGTCAAGCTTACACAGGATTGTCTCGACTCCTTATTGGTCTTGATTCATTTTTTTTTTCTTCATTACTATAGAAAAGTTCACTCTCAGAACCGGAAGTGTTACACAGCAGCATTCCTATGGTTCAAATAATGAGTCTGTCATATCAAGCATGAGGAAGATTAATACTCTTGGATTTTGAGTCATACACGTCTTTCCCTCTTGAGAAATGATCCAGGATGCTGAACCACACTGACACACTTATCGGTATCATAGTTACCACATGCACAAGTGTGTCACACCTGCATCATCCTTCTTACTCAAGCCTGAATGATATATATTTTTTAATTCTGATTAAAATAAAAATAGATGCATAATCAGTAGCATGGCAGGCGTGACCCCCATGCTACCACCATGCATTGGTGGCTCAGTGATGTTTTCCTTGCCTGCCGTGCGGAAGGCCCGAGTTCAATGCCCATACTGAAGCCTCTGGAAGCATTGCCACTGGGAGGGTTGCATTAGGAAGGAGATCACCTGTGCCAAAGTTGTTTTGCGCGGATCGAATGGCGAACCTCGACGGGAGTAGCCGAAAGGCTACAACAAAAACAACCTCGGTTAAGTTTATCTTGTTCATTGCTTGTCTTATTGATTCATATTAAAGCAAGATGTCTAACATTCAGTTCACAGCTAGACGGATCAAAAATACACTTATCTCAAGTAAAATTTCCATCCATCCATAAAGCCATGAACGGTGTCCTTACTTCTACAAAGTTTCTAATGTGCGGTCTTTTTGCGCCCTCATGTAGACAAAGTCATTTGATGTTTCAGCTGTAAAACATATACAAGCTGTGTATGAGGTGGCTGYGAGAGAGTGTTACATGACAGCTTTTGCTTGGATCTGTTACACATGCATATTCTCGATGGTCTGTCCTCCACGCACTGACACACCACAAGGCCGTAAACGTGTACACACCTGACCAATACACCCACATGTCTTCCTTCCCCAAACTGTTGCCACAACACTGGAAGCAAACAAATGTATAAGCTGCAGGATTCCAGTTTCCCTACACCGGACCTAAGGGCTTGAAACCAAACCTGTTCCAGCGTGACAATGCCCCTGTGCACAAAGCAAGCTCCGTGAAAATAAGCTTGGACTGGAAGAACCTGAGTGTCATGTACAGATTCCTGACCCCAAGCCTGACGAACACCTTCGGAGTGACCTTGGGGGACTAAATCTTGAATGTGATGGTAAAGAGCAAATATGGATGGAATGATCAGGTGTTCACAAAGCTTCGGGCCATATACAGTAGGTAGCTCATTGGTTAAGGTTTTGGAACATCATCATAAGGTCATGGGTTCAAACCACAGCACTGTTGGGTACTTGAGCAGGGCCCTCAACCCTTAATTGCTGAGATAAGTATAAGTTGAAATAAAGTTGCTATAACTATAAGATAACTATAAGTTGCTCTAGATAAAGGGGTCTGCCGAATGCCATAAATGTACATGTTTATATGTATATACTGTACCTACAATCCAAATACCAAATAAAACATTTTATTCCACCTCTCGATTTAGGTTTGCTTCTTTTTAGTTTTACTTGTAGTATAACCCTGTGGACCAAAAACTAGGGCCCACTCACTCTCTATACTGCTTAACCGGTACAGGGTGGCATGAAGCCTATCCCAGGGGACTTACCCCAAGAGGCAGGGTACACCCTGGGCACAGGGTGCCAATCCATTACACGGCACACTACTTGTGTAGTAGGGACTGTGGGAGGAAACCGGAGTACCCAGAGGAAACCAACCAAGCACAAGGGAGAACATCCCCTCTTCTTGCACTCAGATCTGAGGAGGGACCCAAACCCTCAACCCAGGAGGTGCGAGGCCACAATGCTAACCTCTATGCCACCATGTTATATTACCTTTTAAATAAATTCAAAACAGAGGTCTTCAGTGGAGAAACATCTTTCCCAACAGTTTTGAAGTCTGGCCTATTTTAAACTCACTAACAAATAGGATAAGAAATCCAGTCTCCAAAACTGGGTGTTAGCGCTTCCCAATGCAAACAGACCTTGCACAGAAATAAAAGATAGCATTAGACACCGTCATATGTGTAGCAGTCAAGGGGGTGAAAACAAGATGAAGCATGATGAATTCTGTAGGAGGAAGCTGGAGATCCCAGAGGAAAGAACATATGGAACACAGGACAGATTGAATCTCCATGGAGCTGTTAGATGGCAATTATTTCCACTGTCCCAGTGTCACCCCTGACAGCAGGTTGTGCAACTTTAAATGTAGGACAGTAAACCCTGATGTAGTTGCAGTGGAGCATGTTTGACCTTGCCGTAGTTATCATATCCTGTCACTCCTTCCTGTTCCCTGTCAAGGTTTTCCCATTGTTACTGTGTGATCCTGTAAGAGGGTTGACATACTACAACCAGGCCAGGAGATGGAGACACAGTTTGTAGCTAGATTTTGACTCTCTTCACTAACTTACAACTGTTATATGGTATATATCTTTTGATTGATTTATTCATCTTTACTAATGGTTTTTGTCTGTGTCAGGGTGAATCCAAAGCCTGTCAGAGCATGAAAGAGACACTAGTCCGTTGGAGGTCACGCATGCATTCACACACTCAGTGATGTACGGAAATGTGCAAAAGTCTTAGGCATATGCAGATAAATGTTCTAGAGCAATGCTGACTTCAAAATGAATAAATGAACTAAAAAGCCTGGGAAACAGTAATTAATGAAGCAAAGTCAGTATTTGTGTCAGTTGTGTGACACAATGCTTTGAGGAACCATGCACAGTTCTCCTGAGGATTCTGCACCTGCTCCCTTTTTTGCATGCCAAACCCAGCAGCTTCCTTTTTTTTTTTTTGTCTAAAAAAGTGGTTGATTATAATTATCTGGATTACAATTGTAACTTTTAATTTTGTAATGGAGTACTGATGTTTGAAAATCAGAAAAGCTTTCGCACTGATTCAATAAAAATAAAAACAAATTATAAAATAATGCAAAGATCTATAATAAAGTTTGTGAAAACTAAACTAAAATTAGTGTTGCACAGTACGGTACTGTATGTAACTACTGTATCTTTAGTTAAATAACATCCATTTATATCACTGTTCATTCATTCATTCATTCATTCATCTTCTATACTCTACTTATCCTGTACAGGGTCATGGGGACCTAGAAACCTATCCCAGGAGACCTTGAACAGGGTGCCAATCCAACGCAGGGCACAAAAACACACACTACAGGCAATTTTATACCAACAATTGACCTAATCTGCATGTCTTCAWACTGTCAGAGGAAACCGGAGTACCCAGAGGAAACCCACCAAGTACGGGGAGAACATGCAAGTTCATAGCGCTAACTCGGACTACACCGCCGCCTCTATTGCATTATTGCTTAGTATATTATTATCAGAATTCTAATAAGTGGGTGTAAAATGTGTGAATACCCAAGCTATGTTGTGTGTTAACTGTATTTTGTTCTATTTTTATCATTCTTTCAGAAACTTAAGGCTGTACATCAATATGACAAATCAGGATGGTGTGCGTTACTACAAACACACCAGTAGATGGCGCTTGAGGCCAAGGCAAGAGGCTATAGCCAGTTTTGAGWGTGTTCAGGATTGCAGTCTTATCCTAAACCGTATTGATATATCTAGTCTAGTAATATTTTACTAATTAGACAGCAAGGTTTAAGGATTCCTCATCAATCTTATTCTGCGTCCCGTTCCACAGTGTACTTTAAAGTGTTCTCCCTACTCCCCGCTCCCTGTGCTAAGGGAACGTCCCACTATACCAAATTCCTCCATTCAGAACACACTGCGACATCAACAAGACAGACATCACTTCCTCTGTGTGTTACCCTGGTAACGTGGGCATCTCGGGTACCTGTGGCTGTTCTGTGAAAATTTCACATTACTGAAATTAAATATTGAATGTGTACTATTGAAAATTATGGCAGCACTGTGGCATAGTGGTTAGCACGTCACCTAGCACCTCTGGGGTCCGGGCTCAAAACTTACCTCGGGTTTTTGTGTGTGGAGTTTGCATGTTCTTCCCAGTGCTTGGTGGGTTTCCTTGGGGTACTCTGGTTTCCTCCCACAGTCCAAAGACATGAAATTAATACCAGGTCATTTACAGCTGTAAAAGGTTTGGGATTTTACTTAACGTGGCTTAATACCCCATGCAGTCCATTCACAGTTAACTACTAGTCGATCATGGCCCTTATCACCAATTTGCACACCTTCATCCTGAGTTAAAGTCATGGTGGATCATTGATGTACCAATAGCCTTTCAAAGTTTAACTGCTATAGTGAGCTGCTGTATAGGACTTACCAAAAACACACACACACACACACACACACACACACACACACACACACACACACACAAAATGACACACACACACACACACAAAATGCTGGTCTGCTATAAAAATGTATCTAATTGCCATGAGGACAATTGTAAAAACATCCTGTGGAAACATGTCCATCACACTTGGGTGGTTCTTCCCCAAACTGTTGCTTCAACATTGGAACTAGGCACTAGGATTTATACAAAGTATTTTCCTTCACTAGGACTAAGATGCCCAAACGATTGAAAGTACCACAGTGTGTCTGTGCAAACCAGTGGAAGCAGTGTGATGCACTATGCAAAGTTCTAGTGGGAATCCTTTGGCCCTGCATTCCCCCCTAAGCATACCTTTAGTGAACTATTGGAGACCATGCCTTGATGGTTCAGAGCTGTTTTTCAAGGGGACCTACACAGTATTAGGCATGTGGCTTTAATAGTTTAGGTGTTTGGTGTATGATCAATCAGCTGGTATAGAGTCTACACCACTTTATCCTGTATAAAGTCTGTTCCAGAAAACCTCACATGGGGTGAGAATCACATTGTCATGATATTTGGGGCAGGGGTAGCTTAGTGGTTAAAGCATTGAACGAGGGTTCAGCAGGTCCCAGGTTTAACCATCAAGTTGCGCCTGTTGGGCCCTTGAGCAAGGCGCTTAATCTTCAACTGATCAGACGTACAATGAAATAAAGATGTGAGTCGCTGTGGATGAGTGCGTCTGCCAAGCGCCGTAAATGTACATTATATTTTTATTTACATTTACATTCATAGATTAAGAGTGTCTATTATTATTAGAATGAATAATAATAGACACTTTTTAGAAAAAAAAAAATTAGATATCTTAAATTTTGTAAATAATACTTTCCTTCATTTTTATTATTGTTTTTACAAAAACTTTTTTTTTTTTGTGCAATTAAATTATATCATGATACTAAATTTGTACCTGTATGCCTCTAATGTAATTATTTATATATAGTTGAGGGCAGTGAGTCAGTCCAGCTGAACAAATAGATTGATCTTTGTGGACTTAGGGAGCTACACCTCGAATTACATTGTCCTTCAAAAGGAGGGGAGGGGGGGTGGGGGAGATCAACGCATGTGGCACGGCCCGTCTGTCAGCTTCTTCGTGCATGCCGTAAAGCAAAATATGCTAAGATAATGCGCCTGATAGTTCTTGGAACTTGGAAAGCTATTGATTTTGTATTGGCAGACAGTAACAGCTTGGTTGGGGTTTAAACAGGAATCAAAGTGACAGCTATAGAAATGGCAACACGCACTCGGACTCCGATGGAAGATGACTGGTTGAGTTGCCATAAATCTTTTTCAGATGACCCTGAACACCGCGTTTGAACAATGGGGTCTTCATTGCCCAAGCCAACACGCATGTCTGCTATAATGAGGAAATATCTACGTTCTGCGAAATCATCATTATGCACTCCTGGTCACGTTTATTACTATATACAGGAGTCATCATATTGCCAAAGACTCCAGAGTGGAGACATGTCTTCTAAAAAAAAAAAAGAAAAAACGATCATACATACACACACAGCATTAACCCCCTCCCCTTGCATTCACTCCATGAATAACTCGAAGGACACACATTATGACAACAGGTGGACCTGCTATATCCAGACCTCTGACGGAACAGTTAATCATGAGGGTGGAAACAAAGAAGAGAACAAAAGGAAGACAGAAAGAGAGACGACTCCTGTAACTAATTTTAACACAGCACCCACTAGTGAAAGAATGAAATGGTAATGCCGTATAGAACATGAATGCACATTTGAATAGAAACTTTGGGACTAAAAGGCAAACACTGGTTCATGGTGAAAAGTGATTTGATCAAATAAATAAACAAATGAATAAATAATAGAATATGAAGTCATTTTTGTAGTGCAAGCGGAAACATCGAGGGATTAGAAAATGAGACTTATTTCCCAGATGTCTTCCATTGGGCTAGAAACCCAATGTAGTGCTGGGGAAAGTCTTCTGATTGGCTGATTTATTACCCTCTGATTGCAGTGGTCTAACGATGCAGTAACTACGCAACTTGAGCACACACGGAACGGTGTAAATAAGATTTACCGTCACATCTATGGAACCTGGCATTTTGAAGAACCTATGGACATGTTGAGAAGCGATATAAGTATAGAGGTTATAATGGTGGTCCAAAAAGATGGCAAGACAGGCAACTGCGCCGGGAAAAAGAAATATAATGAACGACAGGGACTGGAGACAGATTTTTGGGACGGGGATGGGGGGGTGTTAATGGTGTGATGGGACTCTTTCTATGGCATGGCATGTTTTGTGCTTAGTGGATTGGTGGCACTCACATCAGCAGCCTTCTTCTCAGCTATCTCCAGTTTCTCCTGGGCGTCCTTCAAGGCCTCGGAATACTTATCGAGCTCATCCTCGGTAGACTTTAGCTTCTTCTGCATCTGAATCAACTCATCTTCATGCTGGAAAACAAGAGAAAGTGTGAACACTCATCACTGATATAATAATGCTCCCGGGAGACCCTGGCTAAGTTGCCACCTCATTACAAGTCCATGTCCTTTCCAGCTCCTATGTGTGGAAGGACGTCTGTGCATAGAGATAGTGCGCATGGGGAGTCCACATGTCTCACGATCCGGAGTTCCCTGCTTCCTTTACATTCTTCCACAAGCACTTAACAGACTTCTGACGGACAGGCTTATTTACTTGGCTGCCTTTCATGCAAATGGCTTAATGTAAAAATCTAGCTTGAAATTGTATTAGTCATTACCATAGCCATGAAATTCCACCTGCATTGAAATACACTTACCGTTGGCTATCTGCTGTATATCTCATGGAAAATGACACCATATGCAAGATACGCTCTTGACCAAGACTTTGTCTCACCTGTTTGCTTCTTTCCTCTGCCGCTTTCCTGTCGGTCTCGGCCTGCTCCGCCTGGTCCAGAGCGTTCTCCTTATCCAGCTTCAACATCATCATCTTCTTCTTGATGGCCTCCATCTTGGCTGTTGTGACGGAGTGGTGCTTAAAGTATGAGAATTAGATGAAGGTAAAAAAGAGAAGATGTCCTGAAGAGCAGGAGGGAATCAGACAGATGGATGGAGCTCAACGACTTCGACAAGAGGAAGGGAGTGAAGGGAAAAGGAGCCCAAACTCAGCCGGAGATAAGGGGAGGGCCTTTATATCAGGGGGCGATGTTTCCCCTCCCATCGTAATTACACCATGCCCTCTTTATTGCCACCCACCCAGTTCTCACCAGATCCATGTAGGTACCTAATACAAACATAGCACCAATCAGACCCTTGGCCATAATAAAAAATTGTCGCTGCAGCAAAGATTAGATGATTTATCATACATAGTTCTTTTTGTTGTTGTTGTTGTTGTTGTTTTTAGTGTTGTATTCCATTTCAGTTCTCTCTTTTGCAACTTTCCTTCTCTTCTTTTCATTTTTATTCCTTCATGTCTATTGTTTAAATATAAGTACAACACCGAGTTTCTATATATAACATATGAGACAAAAGAAAGGATCAAGGGTGAGGGAGGGAATATGGCATCAGCTATAATAAGACAAAGCTCATTTGTGACAGGCACAGGTGTGTGTGTGTGTGTGTGTGTGTTAGTGTGTGTCGTCGTCCCCCGGTCGTGCAGTACATGCATGGCATTCCAGTGGACACACTGCCTGATCTATCCTACTGGGTGTGTGTGTTTGTTATAACACAGCACTCAGCAATAATAGTATATCCCTTTATAGTCTGTAAATAATGTAATTCTTACCAATATAATAAAAGCACTTTTCTTTTTTACATAATGAAAGGCAGAAGGTGCCCTTTGTAGTGTAAGGGTCAAAGTGGATGAGGGGATCATTTTAGGCGATGACTTTGGTGTAAAATTGGCACAGGGATKCTACAATTTTACTTTTATGGTAAATTCAGGAAATCAACATCAAAATCAAAGGATCTACAGAGGTGTGAAAAAGTATTTGCCCCCTTGCCTGATCATTTAAATGGTTCAGGAGACCAAACTATTGTTAATCATACACAAAAATAACCCGAATAAATACAAAATGCATGTTTTTAAATGATGTCCGGACTTAAATCCGATCAAGATGACCTTAAACGTTCGTGCTTCAAAACCCTCCAGTGTGGCTGAATTAAGACAGTTCTGAAAAGAAGAGCGGGCCAAAATTCCTCCCTCCACAGCGATGTTAAAGAGTCATCGCCATTTTTTTGTGCCGAGTTGAGTGCCGACAAGAGTCAGGATTAAAAGTCTGGATTGAACCCAACTGAGTGAACTTTAAACAAGCCGTTTGTTCTTGAAAACTCTCCATTGTGTCTAAATTAGGACAATTCTACAAAGAAAAATGGGCCAAAATTTATCCACTGCAATGTTAAAGATTCATTGCCAGTTATTCACAAATGGATGATTGGCACAAGGTTTTGGGGGCAATTACTTTTTCACATAGGGCCAGGTTTGGACAGATTTTTTCTCTTAAAAATGAAATAATCATTTCATCACTTTAAAAACTGCATTTTGTATTTATTACATTTTGTTATAAAATCATGTAATTGTGACCAATATGCTTTATCATGCCACTGTACAAAACATTTCCTCAGGGAAAGTCTGGCAGAAGGAAAATACTTGATCTGCGCAAATAATCTGTAAAATTCACAACACAACCTGTTAATTTTTTTGTCTTTTATTCGGAAACATTTTGATCACATTACAATAGAACTGCATGCCTCCAAATGATCACTGAGAAATCTGTTTAAACTCTTTGACTTTAAACATTTGTAATAAACTCTTCCCATTAAACATCATATGTACAGTATGTGTAGTACTCGATACACTAAATATTATGTTTAGAATTTGATATACATTTGTTATATTTATTTGCTCCTTCTATTCTCTTTCTCTCTCATTCATTCAGTCCAACTGCTTTTAAAAGCGCTGCTCCTGCTCTGGATGATGAATGAGGTAGTGTGTGAGTGAGTGGGCTTGAGTGTCTGTGGCTGTAAATYAGAAAGACGGCAACTGGTACAGAAAAGATTTTATCATTACGTCTGCAATAATACAGACAGATCGAGTACAATGCCTGACCATGCCTTGATAAATTAATATTTGTCTCTTGGCTGACATTATGTTGTGGATTATTAAAGCATGTTGTGTGAGTGTGTGACGTGACATCAGGTTGAAATAGGGGTCTAACCTGACTATAATCTGGCTGGTACAGGAAGTTTTTTTTCCCACCATGCATGGGCAGTGCCGTAACAAAAGATCCAAGTAAATGACTTAATAATAATGACTATATATATATATAAAACAATATTGGTGTATTGTGCATCACTGCTGGAGTCCATAAATACTTTAATTCTGAAATCCATAACAATAGCCTKGAGTTATACTGTAATTGTAGTATTTTGACCAAATATTAATAAAGTATTTCAATCTTCCTCAAAATTTCCATACAAATTCGTTCATTCGTAAGTAAACAGAAATGTTATATAAAGCCTACGATAATTTCTGTGTTTTGTTTCCTGAAATCGGAGCTTAAAATACCTCACCTGTACACACAACCAGCTATTATGGCACTGTTAATTTGTACAGTTATAAACCAAAACATAGATGTACAAAGAAAGAAACAAATCAGCAACTGATAATAGATATAGATGTATACACACATACATGTTCAGTACTGTGCAGAAGTCTTGAGCCCGCCTCATTTCTTCATACAGTATATATATATATATATATATATATAAAAGACTTCCTTGAACAAATAGTTCTCCAGGCTTCCTGAAGGTTTCTCGTTTTCAGTCCAGTCCCTGTACCTGAGCAGTTTCAGAGGAATGTTTTTTGTGCGTTAAGCCACACAGTAGCAGAAATCAGAGAGAAACAGGTGCAGATGATGACAGACGTTCAGGCCGGTGATTAGTATACTGCTGATGCTGAATGCTGAGTGATTGGGACGGACGAGAGGGGAAACGAGGTTGCTGATGAAGCTGTTACATAAACAATCAGTTTTTAAATTGTAAAAAATATTTAGGCACATCGCAGTAAAACATTTGTTCTCAGTTCTTTCATTTAGTCTACATCATTTAATGCGAAGAAATGAGCCGGGGCTCAAGACTTTTGCACCATATATATATATATATATGTGTGTATGTTAATAAGTGTAACAGTAAACAACTCAGTGAATCATCTCCTATGAACCTAAACCAAAATAACAGTGAAATATAATCTTAAATCTTAAAGCACGAATATGTATAAGATATATATAAAATATACCTTACTAAAAGCACTCATGCTTACGTAAACCTGTAATAACTCAAAGTTATATAACTCAATTAAGTATAGTAAAAACATTGTTTTTTTTGTTTTTTTTTACTTGCACAGAAGTTTCTTTTCATACAGGTTATGGCTTCTAATAGCATGTGCTTGAAATGTTTATCGAAGACGTAATTCAGTCAGCAAAACAAGATAATAAATAAATTACAAATTAAGAGCGAACAACGAAATCTTGAAAAGTTTGCAACACACAAGAGTTTCACTACTAATGAAAAAAAAACTCATTTGTATGTATGTTACAGTATCTTTGTGTCATTAGCAAGTAAATCCTGAAGTTTGGTTGAGTCCTGTGTTCRTTTAACACCTATTTTTTCCCCATGCAATATCACACAAGTCCTGCTATTTGCAGACAATCAGGCTGCTTTGGCATTCGCTTATTGGTCCTCTGATATCAAAATGACTGGATTCCACCCAAAAAAAAAAAAGAAAAGTGAAACAAGGTCAGTAGATGGATATAATTAGATTGATAGCTGTATGTTCTTCCCTTGGAGTTCAGAGGAAGACTTGCTCATAGAGTCTTGTGCTTCGGCAGAGTAGCGACTGTTCCGCTTAGTTATTTTGAGTTCAAGTTCTACATTCTGTGCAGTAGAAGATCATTAGCAGTGTAAAGCATGTTCTCGAGCTTCGTTTGATGACTCGCTCTCCTCGGGAATGTCTTGCAGGTCTAGAAATAGAAAATATACACAGTACYGGTCAAAAAAATTGGACACACTTCCTAATTCTGAGATTTAATTCTGTGATTTCTTTTCTACTTTCTTGAACAATAGTGAAGATTTCAACTGTGAAGTAACACATACATCACTAGGTAATTAAGTAACAACGGCAACAACAACAACAATCTGGAACGGTTCTTGCAAGAACAGTATCGTCAAGTGCATTTGCAAAACCCATCAAGCACCATGATGACCACCTCAGGAAAGCAAGACCAAAACTTTAAGTTAAACTCAAAAGTTTATTTAGAGTTACCATTTACCTCAGAAAACACCAATTAACAAACTATACCTTATTGTACCTTACTGTAGATTAGAGCTGTTATGAAGGATTTCCAGATCATAAATAGCAGATACATTTTCTTTTTGTAAGTCGCTCTGGATAAGAGCGTCTGCCAAATGCCTAAATGTAAATGTAAATGTACATCTCTATATCAAGTGTGCAAAGGAGGTCATTGCATATTTTGGACGCCTTCAGCATTGTTTTACAGTGTAGAAGGAAAGAAGCAAATAAAAATCAGGAACGACCACGGAGCTAAGAGGTTTTTCCAAACCTTTGACTGGAAGTGTATTTAAGGGGAATAATTAATGATGAAATCCTCATAATTAAAGATACGTATGTAGCTGTGATTTATGGAACCCTGGATAACATCGATAGAATCACCTGGACTTGTTATTATGCAGACATGCTGCGATCTGTCAAAAAGAAAAGCTAAAATGATGCCATCTTTGGAATCATCTTGCCAAGTTCTCACTTTGTTGGCACTGATTCCAAACGGTGACAAGAAAACCGTCTGATCAAATTGGTTCATAYAAACCAAATTCCAAAAAATGGGACAGCTTTTTAAATTTGAATAAAATCTAAAAAACTTTCCAATCACATGAGTCAATATTTTATTCACAAYAGAACATAAAGACATGTTTAAACTGAGAAATTTTACACTTTTACTTTATTCATTTCAAATTTGATGCAGGTCTCAAAAAAACGTTGGGATGAGGGCAACAAAGGGCTTCTTAAGGCTACATACAGTAGAACCTTAGGTACAGGAACCCAGAACTTGTGCTGACTTAATTGCCATGTTAAATAAATAGTTGCAAGCAAAGGTGGCGATCGGATCAAATTCCCTAGGAATTAGATTCCATTGGGTTCGTTTTGTAAACACCCAAAATAACTGACTTTCTGTTGAGTAGACCACATAATAGGACTGGGCGATAAAACGGTATCGGTATTTATTGACGGTAGACCACTGTCGATAACGATGAAAAAAACATTCGGTATGAAGCGCTATAGTTTTATTAAAATGCGGCTGACTGACTGAGCGTGCGCCTTGCCTTAATCTCAACAGCCTATCAGATCTCCCGATGAATGAGCGTGGCACGAGTGACCAGGAAACAGCCAATAAGCTCACGCAGCCACTCCGCGTTGTGTCATCACCAACTCATGTCAGTATAACACACGCGAAAATGAGTGCCGTGCCACGCAGTACGGAGGAGATTGTGAATCAAAAATGATGCATCAGCTCACCAGGTTTTTGGTTTCTTTTCTTTTGATCAACACCAGAACAATGTGTGTAAGCTTTGAGAAAAAAAAAAAACATCCTGGCCAAGTATGGAAACACAAGCAACTTGCTTGTGCGATGGAGAGGTACTCGGCACTAATGCCTTATAAAAAAAATCCTCCAAGCGATACAATGATATAACCCACGCGATCGCGTACTACATTGCCAAAGAAATACTAAAAGAATTACTACAAAGTGTAGGAAAACAGTGGAGAGCGATCTGCCGTCTGGACAAGCCTCACATGTGACCCGTACATCAGCTTAAGCGTACATTTTAATGACAACTGGAATCTAAAGAGTAAATGCTTGGACACCGCATATTTTCCCGGAAACACCACTGGTGAATTTATTKCGCAAACCCTAGCGGATGCGCTGCTCCACGTGTGCAGCACGACTGACAGCGGGGCGAGTATGGTGAGCCGCTTCACTCAACAACTGCACTCGGTGTTTTGGCCACCGATTACACTCTGCTATCTGTGAGTAAAGTTAATTAATAGTTGCATAATCATCCACATATAGYTTCTTTGGATGTAGTGCTACATGAGCGCAACTTCCCAATAGTGAGCAAACTTGCAAAAAAATCCTTGTGCATCCCAGCCACCAGCCACCCCTCAGAAGGAGGGGGTAATGTCGTCACATTCACAGCATTAAATCCAATTCCTTGCTCACTATCTGTAATGTTGCAATGTACAGGTACTGTATTTGTCAATAATGATGGTTGGTTCCTCTACTCGAAAGCTTATATTTGATTATTATAATTTGTTTTGTTTACAGAGTTTGAGGTTTACTGTGTATTGTGATTATTACAGATGTTGATCTACCTCAAAGTGTGCTTTAGTGTTCAGTGTTTACATTTTACAATTTCACACGCTTTGTAACATTTTATTTATTAAGTTTAAGAATCTCTTAAACACTTATATTTAGTTTATTATAGGACATATTTTTGTTCAAATTTGTTTGTTTTTGACTATTAAAATAATTTGCCTTAGTAATGTTGGTAAATTAAAATAAAGTGGTTAAATTCTCTTTTTTTTTTCTACTGGTCTTCATTAATAAATATTCAATAATTACTGATACCGAATGATATGAAACATTATATCGTGATAAAAAAATTGTCTGTATCGCCCAGCCTTACCCCATAACTTGTAATTGTTCAGCTTAACGAGCTCTAAATGTCTAAATACATGCAAGTGTGTATGAACTATGCATCCAAATCTCGTGAGAGAGCCCCGTGCCACGCCCATGGCCCAGACTCTCAGGTATCCTAATGACAGCAGATGTCAAGACCCCCAAAATGCCCCAGATGATAGGGAAAAAAATCCTTGGAAGAACGAGAGGGCCCTTCATACACTATGATGTAATAGTGTCATTGTCATAGTGCTTGGGMCCTAAAAAAACATTGCTATAAACCATTGGCCAAATTATAAATTGAAACATCCCATAATTTGCATCCTTAATAAGAACAAGTATATAAAAAATCTAACCTAAATTTCACTAGTGTGTTGCTAATTTCCACAGAGGTTTGTGTGAGATTGCTAGTTACATAATTAAATATTTTAATTCACTCTGCATTATAATGTTCAGATTCCAGCATGTACATATCTGGCTACCTTTGCWCAAACACCTTTGTACAAACCTAAGAACATACTATATCTTAAAACGTTTTCAATGCATGAGTGGCCCGAGACCCCTCTACACGCGGGTTGCCAAATGCTATTTTGTAAATGCGCTGTTTAATGAGAAATTAAATGAAGCTCATTTCTTGTAACATTAGTTTTCTCACTTAAACCTCAAGGGAAGCATTTAAAAAATATATCAATATAAACTAACTTCAAGTAGAAAAAGAGTATAACATATTTAATTTAAAAGTAAATTTTTACTAACTAGCGCGGTTCTATCATTCACCGTAATTATTGTTTCAAAACAAACTTGGCAAACAATTCACTTATTCCACACGGGATGAAAATGTGTAAATAATTCGGAGTGTGCCACCTGTAGATTTACTGCCTCAAAAGCCAGATCAGGCAGAGAAAAAGAAAACTTTTACCATGCCGCTCGGTACCAAATCATTTATATCTGAGGCTGATCAACCGCTTACCGGTCACATCCAGTCAAACTGAAAACCACCCAGTTCTGGTCACTGGCTGATCGACCAGTTCATGGTAAATATAGTTTTTAAAAAAAATCTGATTTTGGAGTCAGCGATATGTGAATTGCTCCATAAAAAAAACRTGATTCATAACTAAATCGATTTCCCTTCATCCCTACTGAGTAGTCCTGAGTACAGAATAATGTTAAAAGAATAAGTATTTTAGATTTAGGGATTTAGATTTTTGGGATCACATTGTAATGTAATTTGCTAAAAAAAAAATTAAAAAGGGGAAAAAGTCAGATATACAGTAAATCATTATACTATATGTGTTTGAGTACTGCATTTGCCAGACTGGGGGGTAAAAAAAAGGCTTACATGATACCATTTATTTGTCCTATTTTTTGCGGCTGCCAAAAAAGATCATCCTTAATAACAGCAACTGCTGATAACAGCACCTCAAAACCCAGCTTCATTAAAATAAATTGTGGATTTTGAATAACAGGATTTTGCTAAAAGCTTGTATTAAGGTTTAATCCACTGAAATGAAATGTAAAGTATACAAGGGTAAATCGGAGTGTACTGTATGTTTATGTACTATAAACAAAGAATTAGTRGATGAAAGCTTGTGTGCATGTGCGCTAAAGGAGCAATGACTAATAACACACATGAGCCTTGTCGTGGTCTAAGAGTATTTTTTGTCGTTTGTCCCATTGACACTGGGGCAATAAAATAGTTCTATACTTGTACGTCCTCCGAATACTGACCTCTAGGGCTCTCTGACCGCGGTGACACCTTCAAGTCTTCATCGTCGTCATCGTCTGAGATTACRTCTACGTCTATGTCGCTGCAGTCCTGCTGACCGTCTAGCTGCTCCACAGATGTCTGACTGGCCAGTCGTGTGTCAGGGTTTGCGTCAGTTTCACTCTCTCTGCGATGTAGTGAAGCCTGGTAGAGYGACAGAGTGGTAATTTACTAAAATGGCATGTTGAAATACACATTCCTATTAGATTATGAAGTTGCAAACAGTCACCATCACACCATCATGGATTTTTTCCCCACTGATTGTTATCCCTTATTATTCAACTATTGTGTCTATAATATTTATGTACGCTTACATACACTCAGGTTTACTTTATAATTAATAGATAATTTTTTAAAAATACAGTATGCATGCTATTCACTTCCTGGTCAATTTTWAAAAAAATAATTCAACTGCCTTTAGTTTTAAATTCGGCAAATTTTGATTCATTTATTTATACTTCCAGCAAAATATGTGCAACAGTACCTGGGAACTTCCCATGCCTTCCCCCAGGGCGGCGCCGTTGGACTTCAAGTCTCGCAGCTGTTTTTCAAGCTGGGCCCGAACCTTCTCGCTGTCTTTGAGTCTCCCGTCAGCGCCTCTGAGGCGGACGAGCTCCTCCTGCAGGAGGCTGTGTTGGCGCTGAAGCAGTGCCAGCTCGCCTGCTGTCCCCACTTCTCCGGTTCCTTCACGTGAAAGAGACCGCACCGGGCGAGACAAAGACGTACCGCCCTCGCGCACGCATAACTCCATGATGGAGTCCTGCTGAATCACTACCCCCTGGGAAAAGAGTGACTCATGTATGACAGGCAAATTGGGACCAAAACAGACTACCTGAGCTCGATTAATTACATACGCAGGTAAGGAAATGTGAATGTGGGATACATTCTGATACAAATTCAAATATGACTCAGATGGAGTGGGCTTGAATCTGACCTGCAGAGCATGCAGCTGAGCGCTGAGATTCACCAGTCGCTGAGAGACCTCCTGAAAAAAACAATCCATTATGAGGGGAACAGAKCTAACACTCACAACAGAGTACACAGAACTAATTATCCTCATTATACCACGGCACAGCTGAACTGTTGAATCTGTTTGGTCAGGAGGTGTTTATGATGATCTAATACACGATTCTTTCTATAGCAACAGCTCATTCACAGGAATGACCTACTGTACAGAACTGAAATCTGAAACAATGTTAAAACTTTGGAAGGAGTCTTCAGTGTCAGTGCTTTTAAAACAGACAGAAAGCCCACCACAGGTGGGTTTAAAGTTTCCTTTTTGTCTTAACTTCAAAAGAGGAGAAAAATGGAATCATATGTAATCACTGAACCAACATTCAAAAACAGGTAGCACCCTATAATTCAGTTGCTGAAGAAATGTTGGCCAATTCATCTTTAAAACCCTTGCTTTAGGTCATTGATGGTTGTAGTAATTAATTTATGCACAGCTCTTGGGATGATGGCGGAACCGTTTGAGCAGTGCTAGAGTATCGGAAGGAGAATGGAGCAGCGTGAGGGTGTGATGAGTAATTTGAGGTAAGTGGGTGCTGTGGGTCTGTTTTTGGCTTTGCAGGTAAACATCAGTGCTTAAAAATCATGCAGCATCAGTTGCAGAGGTTGGATGGTGCGTGTTATGAAATACCAACCAAGCAGCTGTGTGACCTGTGTGGATAGACATGGACACTTTTTTTTTTTATTTTGTAAAAGAGGACTCAACATAAACATGTCAAATTAGAAGTGTGAAAGCCCATGCTTTGCCCATGATTACTCAAGGGAGATCTTAAGATCCTGCATCAGAAACATGAGCTGCCATCCATGATAAGATGCTAGACATACTAAGATCTGAGCAGAAGAATGAATGTCTGAGAAAGGCAGCCCCACAGCAGTAGAAGAAGCCAAGCGAAGCTAATGTGACCTCTTCTAAACAGGGAAAACAGCATAGGACGAAGTACTGAGGCTTGTGGGACACCAGTGGAGACCAACCTTCCAGTTAGGAAGCAAACTACTGCCATGATTCTAAAAGAGTCTTGTTGTTGACTGTGTCAAGGGATAATCTAGCAGTGTCTAGCTTCTCAGTGACTCCTTCCGCTTTGAAGCCAGACCGCTAAAGATCTTGGGCGATGTG
>QMIH01000294.1:190324-217813 GCA_003987875.1 Clarias batrachus
ATATCCTATGTACTTGAAGTAATGATTCAAAATCAAAATTCTTGGCTCTATTAAATTTCTCAGCTTGATAGTGTCGCTCAGCTCGCAAAGTTTACTCATTACTTTTGTTTGGTTCTAAGGAATCCTAATCTTTATTCAGAATCAGTGATTTATTATTATTATTATTATTTTTTATATAAATCCTGATATGAATCTAACTACGAGTCTGCGCCAGCTCAAGACAGCGCTGAATGATTTCCACCCAAGATACTGGGTCGTGCTCCACAACAACATCACCAACCTGTCAGATGTTACTAACGAAAAGAAAAAATCTGATAACTAAAACGGAAATTTAGGACTCGCTATAAGAAGTCTAGACAGAGTCTAAAAAAAAAAAAAATTTGTTCTTTTGCTTCATACTCACTTATCATCAGCGCCCCCATGTAACTGTGGTGACCGTTGGAAGTGCAGGCTAAGGAGACATCAAAAGCAGAGCCTAACAACAGCTCAGTCAGTCTGTCCACTAGAGAACGAAAAAAACAAACAAACAAGAAATGTCTTGAATCATATTTACAGTATAAACGGTATTTACTACTATTAAGTACAGAGTCTTAAATCGTCATTTAAAGATTGAAAACGAAACATGCAGCTGCGTTCTGGATCAGCTGCAGAGGACGAATGGTGGACAGAGGAAGATCTTAATGAATTTTCCAGCTGATGGTTGACTTCTGAACTTTTTCTCAGTTGGCGATTGAGGAGGTTTCCGTTCTATACTTTGCCAGTTATCCTCAGACTCGTAGTGATGAATCCGTGTCTCGTCACCAGTAACGATTCTCTTTAAGAAACGTTTACTTTCCTTAGATTATCGGTCAAGATTTTATTGGCAGATATCCATACGCTTCTATTTATGCTCTTCTGCGAGTGGTTTCCRTTTTTGCTCGCACCACAGTTGCAAATGAACTGATGTTACATGTTCACACCTGCACAGCAGTGACTTGAGAATTGGATGGAAAGCGCTGATAAGACAATGCGGCYGACAGAAGTTTTAATATAACCCTTGAACTATGATCAAAATGAAAAAAAAATATATAAGGAATAAAAAACCCCCATAAAATTATTGCTTTCACCTCAAAATAAATTTTTACAACTTCCTCTGTTTCCCCTTTTGACCAATCCGGYTCGAGAATATAAGTGCTGTGGTATGAGAATTGAACCGATATTCAACCTTGAAACTTTTCTGTCTTTCTTCATTAACCTTTGACCCTCACCCTCAGTGATGGCTTGTGTGAGTAGCTGTTCTCCTCGAGGTGCCTGAGGTGTGTCGGCTCTGAACAGGTTCCTGGAGCTGGGTGGAAGCACAACCTCTTGGCCTCCCATGACCTCAGCCAAATCGGAGAACAGCGTCACGCGCTCTTGCAGGAGTTCCAACACTTCCCTGTCCTTCTGCTGGATATCAGCTGTGGGTGGACAATGTACAATGACTTAAATCTTATCCCGGCATTGTGCATTACACATATTGAAATTATATTATGTCATTGAAATTATATGACATTTTGTGCAAAACATGTACAGTATGGTATTCTATATTTAACATCTTATATCTTATATATAATCACCTCATTCTTAACTGAACAGACTAATCTGGAATGTATAATTCATACCTTTTAGTCGTCGCAACAACGCCTTGTCCTCTGTCTCAATTAGTGGGAATTCTTCTCTTGAAGGACATCTGTCATGTAAAGAAAAATGAGTGCGTTATATTGGATGAGGTGACACTGACCATTTTAAAAGAAACACCAGTACTCCTCCTCAATCATGCAATTATGCAAAATCTTTATAATCAAACTGGTGCAGCAGTGTAATACCTAAAATACTGTAAAAACAAATAAATAAAACACCCCCACACGCACATGTAAACAATAGACACTGCAGAAACTCTGCGTGAAACATTTTATAGATTGTATTAATTAATTATGTATTTAATTTTTGTGGCTGTGGAATGAATAATTTGAGTTTTCATTATTTCTTATTGGAAAATGTTGATTTGGTTTACAAGTGTTTTGGAACACAAGCCCACTTCCGGAACGAATTATGCTCGTAATCCAAGGTTCCACTGTACCTGTGATTTTCCCATTTACAGAGGTGTTACTGAAGCAGAGACAGCAGATAAAGCAACATGTGAATTAGACAGAGCAGAAGAAATCACTAGGTGTTGGCAGAAGTTGGATTTTTTTCTTCCTTAGAAATAAGATCCATATATACATTTCATTTCTAATCACAGCTCTTGAACTAGCAGCCAGTGAGCTCCACCATTCACCATTCTGCTCCGTTCTACTCTGAATTTAATATGTTTGATCTACGCAAATAGAACATGGTGTCTTGTTTGTTTTTTGCCCATTATCAAGAGGCAAAAATGTAAATGTTTAAACAGACAACATTTCTTTAATCAGATTGAAAAAAAAAAAAAAACAACATTCTGATTGGAATTTCCGTCATACTGTAACTGTTTACACAGACGCTGATCTGATAACATGGCCGTTTACATGCACGAATCATTAAACCAAACTATTGCCTGCTGTAAAGTGTTTAATCTGTTGGAAAATTAACAGAAGAATTTTTTTTTTTTTTTTTACACTGGCCATATCATTCCAGTTGGAATGGATCGATTCAGACTCATGTTTATATGATGCACTTTTAATCCAACTGAGCTATTAATCCAATTAGACACCAATTATTAGACTGTGATGCACTGTCCGGATATGAGTTTACATGCAATGTAAACATTTCCCTACAGATTTTACAAGTTTTATATTTAATTTGTGGTCAAATAAGTTTTTGGACACATTCGCACTATCCTGGTGCTACCATGGCAACTAGGACTAAACTAAAAACTAATTAAAATCTCTAATGATCATTATAGGACAATTCGGGTGACATTAGGTGAACTGGCATGAATGGAGGGTACTAAAACTGTGCCAATAGTTTTTATTAACAGAAAACAGTTATRGATAGCCGGTATTATGATATCAAATGATATCAAATACAATGATATCAAATGCTGTTTTATCAGACATGTGGATGATGCATGTAGTGAATATAGGGATGAATCAGGGTTGTGACAGTGGAGACGATATTATCAGTGCTGATTTGAATCAAATTGCGATTCTATAAGTATCATGATTTTATCAATATCCCGATTTGACATTACATTCCCCCCTGATTTTGTTACAATTTTAAACCTTTAAAAAAGAGTAACGATTAATTAAATATAGCCCTTTCCTTATAACATTCCAAGCACAACATTTAAACAATACAAAGTAACTGAGCATCATTATGACATCATCTTTCACAATTACTATTTATAAACAAACTTAGCAAATAATTCACTCCAACCATACAGAATAAAAAATGTCTAAATAGTACAGAATGCGCCACCTGTAGGATTATAACGAAATAACAACGTTTTACCTTCTSAAATAACTTGACAGTGAGCGTGTGGGTTAAGTGGCTGCGGAAGGGCACATGCGGCTTCTAACACACGTGATTTTCGACTAATTAGTGTTTGCAGAGTTTTGAGACCTGTGTAAGCTTGAATGTGTGCAATGAGTGAGTTTGAAAAAAAAAAGCAGATCCGAGGCTTTTAACAGACTTTTTGGGAATGTAACAGCCATAAAAAGTCTGTGCTTGGTACATCTGAGGCTGATGCCAATGGAACTGAAAACCATCCAGTTCTGGCCACTGGCTGATTGACTGGTTCAGCTCTATTATACACATAATTCATTGCATTAAAATTATCTGACTGCACAAGAACTTCTGCACCATATTTCACTTCCTGTCACTTTCACTTTATTAGTTACTAGTGTGTGTGTGTGTATGTGTGTGTGTGTGAGTGGGTGTGAGTATGAGAGACCTGCTGACTGCTTCCTGTATGTGCCGTATCCATGTATTTCGGTCATCTTTCGAGGCTGCGTGCAGCTCGTACATCTCCGGTGGACTGAACTCGCTGCTGATGAGGAACAGCCCTCGCTCCTGATTGGCTATGTCCCTGATCAACAGATTCTGCAGAGAAACTACCGCAGACTTATCCTGTGCAGAAATGAAAAGAGAAGCAACAAAGAAGAGGAAGCAGGAAGAGAAGATACATAAACATTTGCTGAACCAAAAAAACTTCAGTCTTTTGTTAAGAAGTGAAGTTGTTTGGATAAATGTGTGTACAAGCCAATAAACTGTATGTTGACTCACAAAACTGGCGAATATGTATCTCTGGTCTTTTTCCTGCAGGAACACTAGGATATCAGTCATGAGGAGAACTTGRACATCTACAGGAAATGAACAATAAAGGCAAACCACGTGTTAAAACACATCATTCTGTGAACAGTGTTCAGATGTCCAAACATAGTATAAATCCCTAATCTTAAGCTTAATCACAGAGAGAGAGAAAAAAAAAGAAAGCCCTTTCAGAGTTTGTCCCTCCCCCCACCCCCAAAAAAAGAGAAAGGCTACGGAAGTGAGAGTAATAACAAAACAAGACAAATATTTCTTCACACATTTTACAGCATTCGTGAGGACATTTGTCCTTCGTCTCTAAATCCCTCACACGTCGTATCTGCTCCCATCTGTCTCCTTTCTCAGAAATAAGACCCCTATGATAAAGTCATATCACAAAAGACGTTGTCCTCGAACAGACACGCGGACAGACGCGCTTCTCTCCTTATTAATACCCTTAAGTCTGGAGCTTGGCGTTTTCCAGAGCAGTGTGCCTTCGTGGATGAGCTGTCTGCGCAGGAGCTCGGCGGGTCTGAACATGACGTCTGAGCGCATTTTGGCCTGAGAGCGTGGGTCCAGTCTGGAGCGGATCTCCTGCAGCCGCTGCGTTCGCTCCAGCTCCAGCACCTGCTGCTCCACGCCGCTTAGCAGATCTCGCAGAAATGCTAGTGCCTGTTTCAGCCCCGCCTCCTCCTCCGGATTGTCTACATGGAATATTACATTCACACAAAATGTTCAAGATGATTTTAGTGTAAAAATAACTTAAATTTTTGATGATATGATATGATATTATGATGAATGATGATATATTTGTGCCCATGTATTCATGTGTTCCCGACGTACAAACATTCAAGTTACGAATTTCAATATTTAAATTTTTAAATATTTTCATAATCACGGTTTATACAGTATTTTCAGTGTGTAAATAAATGTATACAATGTGTAATTTCAGCGACAGAGATTTAGTCAAGTGGATTGGTATGCTTTACTTTTGTATATTCGTGTCAAAGGCGTATAAGACTCACATTGTTACTGTAGGACTCTAGAACAAATCGGACTTACAAATGTGCTCCCAGAACGGAACTCGGAGATACTATGTATCTGTACACCATATATAACTTGTTTATTATTGCAATACTCCACTCATATTTATTCTATATCATACAGATGTTCATATAAGTACAGCTGTATATAATRTTCTCTTCCTTGCATGTCTTATCCAGTTATACTGTCTATTACACTGTTTATTTAACTTCATTTCACTTAATCTAATCTCATCTAATGTATTCAACACAGGTTAAAGAACATTACCCCTAATGGCGATTAAATACATTTCACTCTAGATGTGATTGGAAATTACTGGTGGTGTGAATCTACAATCAAAATTATCTTCATTAATATTAAGTAACTGGGATGCGGGGAAAATCAATTCAGTTATGAATCATGATTTTCTTTTGTCTGGTGAGTTTTTTTGTCCTTCAGTTTGATTGGCTGTGACCAGTGATCGGCCGATCAGCCTCAGATATAAACTACTCTGTACCGAGCGCAAGAAGACCTTTTAATACACCACTTTCCCAATACTCTCCAGACCTTTGTGTCATTTTTTCATTTTTTTATTGGCCAGAGTTTAAACAAGCCAGTTAAATTTTCTATATTATGACATCACAGAGGAAGATCTCCTTCCCTGGCTTGTTTACATAGACACTGTATTTGTAGTAGGAGTTAAATAAAGAATTTTAAAAAAGCATTACATTAATACCCACACACACACTTTGGGGAAATATGAGGCCTGTGTTAAACAACAGCAAAATACGGAACCTTTTATTTACTGTAAATGTGTGTATAAATTTGGCATGTTAAGTATGACACGCATAATAAAAAAAGGCGCTCCGGAACGTTCGCTGTGTGCACATTGCGTGTGATGTGTCCTGTTCGCACTGTTACCATGACGACGGCTCACCCTTGGTATTGTCGAGGATGCGCTGCACCAGTACAGGATACTTAGTGATGCGTTGGGTGACCAGCAAAATGCACTCCTGGAAACCGTGACGACGCAGCAGAGGACCTCTGTTCACTCTCTGAAAATGTGGGAGAGAGCGAGAGAAAGAGAATGTAGGAGGTGAAGTAAACCTGCAATTATCTTGTTATGAGCATTTTATCTCAATGACTGATYGTTGAATGTAAATCCAGTGAATATTAAAATTCCACATTACAATCGTTGTCCTTTTATCACCTCCTAGCTAGCAACAAGCAACAGCAAGTTACACACGCCTACCTACTGGCTAAATTTAACTATGCAATAACGCAGCCTTGCAACAGAGTACAGTACATGCAAGAGCGCATCCACACCGTCCCAGAACGGAGGAACAGGATCTCGATGCACTGTAATACCTTTCTGCAAAACCTCACTGTGGTCTGATAAACATCCCCAATTCTAATCACTAAAGACTGTACTTTTTTTCCCCCCTTTGGATTAAAATCACCTAATGAGTCAAAATGTTTTCTTCTTCTGTTCTTTTTAAACAGAATACCTGAAAAACTGATGAGTCATGCTACTATGCCAACACACAAAAAACAGGGCTATTAGCACATATTGCACCCACTCACATCCAGCTGTACATCAATGTCCTCCCATTGCAGCAACACACACACACACACACACACACACACACACACACACACACACACTGCGTGTCTTTCATTCGACTAATATTACTAAGTTGTATAAACACACTAACGCTAACATGCACCTCATTCATGCATTCTCATCACATAAGGCCTTTCTCTTTCTCTCGCCTCGATCCTGCGCCTGAACCCTCTATCCGTCTATTTCTCGCACACTGACGTCAGTTCTGTTTGTTCGCTCTGTTTGCACACAGTTTAGAAGCCGTGCTAGATTACAAAACGCAATTCTACGACCTGCGTGACCTGCGTGTGTATCTGTAACAAAAAACAAACTACCATAAATCTTAAATTATTAAAGAAGAACCAAAAAATTTAAATTAAAATCAAGCAATATACTGTAAGCATCCAGTCTTTTAACTATGGAAACTGCTTGTGGTTACCTGATCTGCATCCTCTACCTGATTGGCAGCATGAATGTGCATTGAAAAACCAGACAGAGGAAGTGGATCAGGTAGGATTGAAGCTACCTGAACTGTGCCACGTGATCGAATGTCTAACGCTCTTCCTTCATTTGGCTCCGTTGAAAATAAAAAATGCATTTAATATAAGTCTGATTTAAAAAGGATCCCATTTTTTTAGAGTTACAAAACAATATTAAACTGCCACCAAATATCAAGTTCATACATATTTGGACACTGAATAGTCTTGTTATTTTAATATATATAATGAAATTCTGCACTTTGACCTCATATTTAATTTGACATCCAATATGAGTTGAACAGTGCATATTGGTGAAAAAGTGCACTTTTTACTTTTTTTTTTTTATAAAAGCTCAAAAACAGGAACGGCAGGTCAGATTTTATCGATGCCAACTAAGAGAAAAGAGCACGCATTTCTCAAACAACATTCTCTGGATAGATGAAATGAGCAGCAACTTGTACCGGTATGACGGAAACAGAAAAGTATGTAGAAGGGAAGGAACTGCTTATGATCTGAAGCGTAATAGCTCATCTTCTGGCGTGGGAGTGGACGGTTACAATGGAACTGGTTCCTGTGTATTTATTGATGATGAGATTGCTGACTTAAGGGCAGCGAGATAAATTTTGATGAAATCTGCCAAATGCGTCATAACACAATGTGTACCGCTTCATTCTGCATTGAATGATGGCCCGAAGTGGAGATTAAAAGCTAAATAAGTACAGTACGCCAGTTGTTGGAAGTTGGTGGTGGGTCAGGAGGTTAAAGATCTRGGTTGCTAATCAGATGGTTGGGTGTTCAAGCCCCGTTGCCACCGTTGGGCCCTTTAAACTTATGCCGGGGATCTTCAACTTCAACTCCTGAAGGCCCAGTCTTCAACACGGTTTAATGATTCTTCTGCTCAAACACAGCTGATTAAACTAATCTCTTAATAAGACAAATCAAAGTTAATTGGGTGTGTTTAGGCGTTGGTGAATTACAAACTGTGCTGGAGATTGGCCCAGGGCTGGAGTTGAAGATCCCTCAATTATTCTCTATGGAGAGCATCATCTTCAGTGCCAGAACCAAACCTGGCGAAATAGGTGAGTTGTGGCAGGAAAGGCATCTGGTATGAAACGGTCTAATACAGTGGACCAAGAAAGGGAAAAAGCCCAAGGAAAAAAAGTAATTCGGTTTCTGAAGCCAAAATTAATTATGAAACCACCTCAAGAACAAGGAGGAACTGAAGACACTGAAGTTGCAGTAAAGATCTGGTAGAGCATCACAAGATTCCAGACCTTAAACAGTCATAGCCTGCAAATATTTGGAATAGTTTACCTTTAACTTAAATATAGACGTGGTGTACTGGCCTTGGTGCTTTGGTCTTTTTATCTTGTCTACTTTCTTTAGTCGATTCCCAAAACCGACTACCAGGGATTGCAGGAAATCCATAAAGCCAATCCCAAGGATGGGATGCATCAAGAAAAGCAACTGGCACCAAACCTGGATGACAGGATGGCCATCCCTTAACAAAAACAAGTGAAAAAATAACAGCAACAACCGTATGCGTGGTATCATGTCTTGCAACAGATCCACTGAACTATCTCTTGTTAATCCTTTGCGATGGTTGCCTGACAACCTGCCTTCATTCCTTCCAAGACAGACTTTTCCAACAAATAAAATTCTTGATCAGAAAACCATTTACAGTATTAAAGTTAAATAAACAGTGACTTCTAAACCAAATCCATGCTTGAATGTATCAATGTTGAATAACTCAAACATGCCTCACAATAACAAGTCATTTTCTTGAGGTTAAAAAAAACTAACAGATTCTGTCATCCTTCTTCCAGATGGCTGCAAGAAATTTYGGCACCCCTCTTCCACTGTAGCCTCCGGATCTAAGATGTTTGTCTTACTGTACATTTCCCTTTCTTCATCCAAATAAATAAACGAGTTTTCTTTCAAATGCATGATTTCAAACAGAAAGAAGAACTCAAGAAAATGAGTCTTTATTCTGGATTGTACAGGAAATGATTTGCATAACAATTCCATATAAAGGCATTGTTGGCTCTTGCTTTTAAAAGGTCATTAATAAGGTCGACGTTCCTTTGGAATGGAACTCAGAGAGGTGCTTCATGCCAACTTCGCTGCTGGCAAGACTCACACTGTTAATAATACTGCCACACTAAATACAGCAGTTCCTGATCTGCGGTTATATTAAGCTTAGTTTTTTTAATGCAACTGTTTTCCATAACTATACATGCTACCTTCTCTCCATCACCAGAGGCAGACTGCGAGTTCTGAAAAGTCAGAATGATATGAACACTTCTTGCTTAATGTCCTTGGTCTATTTCGGGTCTCGTATTTTTTGCATTACTTTGTAATGCTCTAATAATTTCACTTTTATAACAAATGACATCTAATGACCATGATTCTTTGTAAAATCTGTGTTAATGCTCTCTCGCTCTTTCTCTCTCACACACACACACACACACACACACACACACAAAGCGAATTCATGCCAAGGTTTATAGAATTACGTATAAATGGTATATTAAAAAAAAAAAAACCTATACGTTGTTCATTAACGGAAGTGAAAATTCACCTCTTTCGCGTCGCCCTTACCCGTATGAAGTACTGCAGTCTCTTGTCTCTAGCCAGCAGCTCTTTATACAGTTTTACAGCTTTCAAGTGACTGCTGCAGAATTCAGCATAGGTCTTCCTCATCTCATCAGCACACTGACCTGAAAACTGAAGGACACAAAGGAGTTGAGAATATTAGCATTGTTTTCTCTGGGGAAAAAAATGAAGACGAAGAAAAAAAAAAAAAGAGGCATTCGATCCTCCCACGCAGAGCATTTGCACAGGGCATGTCAAGATGACTCTCGCTTAAAAGAACTAATTTCACATAACAGGATATGCAATTTGGTTTTGCTCAGCTGATAGTTTAACTMTTGAGCTGGTCAAAAAATATGGAAAGAAATGAAATGGTACATGGTATTGCTTGKAGACCAGCACTGGACCATAATGA
The DNA here is from genome assembly GCA_003987875.1 of Clarias batrachus. Lineage (NCBI taxonomy): Eukaryota > Metazoa > Chordata > Actinopteri > Siluriformes > Clariidae > Clarias > Clarias batrachus. The sequence goes on from QMIH01000294.1 coordinate 200,682, forward strand.
TTTCTGTTACTAAATAATCAATGCGAACCACACGACGTTTTTAAGCTATGTCTATTTTAACAGCTGCATTACCTGCTGCAGAAGGACGTCGCTGATGCGGCTGATTGTGAAGTTGTGTGTGCTGTCGGGTTGCAGGCAGTGCTGCCGACGATGCAGCAGCTGTGTCAGGAAGCGTGTATGTATCACGAGTAGTTTCTCCAGACATGGGAAGAGGGCGTGGACGATGCCCGGCTCCAGCTGCACCTCGTCCAGCATGCCTCGGCGGAAAACCCCGTCCATGATGCGCAGCGTACGCACGTGATGCAGCTCTGTCTGGATCAGCTCTATATCGAGAAATAGAAAACTCTTAGATGTCATATCCTGTGTTGTCCATGATAAAATACAACTGCGATGATTAAATATGATCCCCTGAGGTTACTTATAAACCTTTCAGATGAGGTGTAGAGCCTGCCAAAATACAGTGAGCAAAACGAGAAATTTTGTGAGCACAAGCTATAGATGATAAAAATATATATTAGTGCGGTCAATCGATTACAAAATTGAATCTAGTTAATCATAGTCATATTCTGGGTAGGGTTCGAASCCGGATCCTCAGATCAACAACCTAGAGCCTTAGCTGACTGAGCCACCACTCCCATGTCTTATACAGATCTAAACTTCCAACTTGCAGATTTTTATAATGAAACTTGCCATTATCACATTAGAAAGCCATTACCTGCAAAAATTGTCATTAATTGTTGTTGTAAAAATAATAAGACGTTTAACTTTACAATGCTATATTGCCATAAGTATTTGCTTGACTGCCTTCACATGCATATGAACTTGAGTATTACTCACTCACTCATCATCTGTACCGCTTAATCCTGTATGCAGGGTCACTGGGGGGCTTGAAGCCTGTCCCAGGAGGCCGATTAAGCTAACCTATTTTCTTTGGACTGTGGGAGGAAAACCACCAAGCACGGGGAGAACATGCTCACAGAGAAGGGAATCAAACATGGCCAGGAATCGAACCCAGACCCTGGCGGTGCAAGGCGACCATGCCGCCACTTGAGTATCATCCAATTCTTAAATCATAGGGTTTATTATGATGTCGGCAGCTATAACAACTTCAACTCTTCTGGGAAGGCTTTCCACAAGGTTTAGGAGTGTATTTATGGGATTTTTTTAGAGGGCMGGCAAGTTCTTCCACACCAAACTTGCCTTGGTGACGTCCACTGCCTTGCTTTGTGCACTGATGGAACAGGAAGGGGTCATCCCTAAACAAAGTTTGGAGCGTGCGATTGTCCAAAATGTCTTGGTCAGCGTGCTTTACACCTTTGCTTGTCTTTGCACTTTGCGATGTAAGGCTTGGATTCGGCTGCTCGACCAAGGAAACCTATTCCATGAAGCCCTCTGCGCATCGTTCTTGAGCTAATCTTGAAAGCCACGTAAAGTTTGAAGGTCTGTAGCTATTGACTCTGCAGAAAGTGGGCGACCTCTATGAGTCTCAGCATCTGCTGACCCCGCTTTGTGATTGTACAGTATGCCTTACATGGCCTACCACATGGCNAGGAAACCTATTCCATGAAGCCCTCTGCGCATCGTTCTTGAGCTAATCTTGAAAGTCACGTAAAGTTTGAAGGTCTGTAGCTATTGACCTCTATGAGTCTCAGCATCTGCTGACCCCGCTTTGTGATTGTACAGTATGCCTTACATGGCCTACCACATGGCCTACCACTTCATTTCTGAGTTGCTGTCATTCCCAGTCACTTCCATTTTGCAATAATACCACTAACAGTTGACTGTGGACCATTTAGTAGCAAGGAATTTTCACGACTGGACCATGGAAGTGTGATTGGAACACCTGAATTCAGTGATATGGATGGCTGAGTGAATACTAATCATATATACTAATCATCTCTCTCTTTTTTTGTCTCTCTCTCTCACCGTAGATGACATCCTGCCTCTTGATGATATCTTTGCGGTGAGTCTGCAGGTAGGCGGAGTCGACCACCATGCTCCAAGAGTCCGCCTCAAAGTCCCGCCCCTCGATCTCTAACTCCTCCAGCACTGAAGCATAATAAACCTCTCCTACAGAAAGAGAGATAAATGGGGAATGAGCTATGAAGGCCGGTTTTAAGCTAAGTCTAGAGATGCGTGTGAGTGTGTATGTGTGTGTATATACCTTCGTCGTTGAGTGATTCCATAGACATGGTCCTGCTCCTGAAGTTTAGTGAGTCTGTGGACTGAGACAAGATCCTGCGCAGCCCCAAGGGAGAGTCATCACTCAGTGTCCTACACACGCCAAGAGTGCATGCACACAGGCACAGTTGCACGCACACACACATGCGCCCCGCATAGGCATGACCAAACAACCGACGACAAAAAAAAAAAAAAAATTAAATGAGTTGCAGGCACGAAGGAACCAATGCTAGAAATAATAATAATAATGAAATATAAAATTAAATAAAACAAAACCATACAACAATATAAAAGTTTCAAAAATGTGACACACATACAATAACTTTATAATATTCTTAATAGATTAAGAATATGACTGGAACTGGAACTTGCAGTTGGGACACATGTTGCATTCAAAATAAAAAGGCAAAAAGTGATGCAACCATGTAGGTTCGATATTAAACAACACACAAAATACTTAAATGAATATTATGAAATTTACATTACGGCACAATGACCTCATCATGAATAGGGATGGGTGGATTGACTCACCCTGCGATGTTATTAGTGGATACGCTTTTGGAGAGCAGCAGGGAGGAGCGTCCGCGCCGGGAACCGAGCAGTGACTGCCGCAGACTGTCGGACGGATAGATGGCTGAGCTTGGGCGCTCCTTCAAATGTGCTAATAAAGGGATGAGAACAAATCAATAAGTCAACGCGCTACAAAACCCTGTTATGTTACCCGCACCACAGCACACCTTTACTTATCACCTAAACAGTAGAATGTCCTCAGGGGTGATGCTATTATGCTACCATGGAACACATTTTATTGCTAATCCTGTTTCTTCATCCTATGGTTTACTCCTAATATTAATCGGAAAGTATTCACCTTCCCGGGGAACAACCATCTTGTAGCATCATACACAAAAAGATTTGAGACTGAAATTGGTGCCAAAGTGGCTTCAACAAAATGTTTGTTTATCATGGTCTGATAGTCCTTCAGGTGCAAACTCCAGATAAAGTGGCTTCTGTTTGGCCACTCTACCTTACAAGCCTGATTGGTGGAGTGCTTCTTCTGGGAGGTTCTCCTCTCTCCACAGAGAAACACTGGAGCTCTTTCAAAATGACTATTGGGTTCTTGGTCACCTCCCTGACTAAGGCCCTTCTCCGCCGATCGCTCATTTTGGCCTCTAGGATGAGTCCTGGCGGTTCCAAATTCAATTCAATTCGTTTTTATTAGTATACAGCTTTTAACAATTGTCATTGTCGCAAAGCAGCTTTACACAATCAAAAGAATTAATTACGTTTGTATGGAATGTGAATGTGTATGAATCAAAATGATCAGATCGTCCCTGATGAGCGAACCGAGGGCGACAGTGGCAAGGAAAAACTCCCTGAGATGGCAGTAGGACGAATCCTTGAGAGGAACCGGACTCAACAGGGAACCCATCCTCKTGTGGTTGAAAGAGAAAGCAGGAGTTGATCTGCATTCATACTGTGTGTTAGGTGGCAGGCAGTTCAGTTTAACAGTCGTTAACAGATGTTAATATGGAGTCCAGGTAGTTATTAACTTCTTCCATTTACAGATGATGGAGGCCACTGTGCTCAYCGGGATCATCAATGCTGCAGAAACGTTTCTGTAACCTTCTCAGGTCTGTGCCTCGATACAACCTTGTCTCGGATTTCTAGCGACAATTCCTTGGTCTTGCACTGTTAACTCTGGGACCTTATATAGACAGGGGTGTCTTTCCAAATCGTGTTCAAACAACTGAATGTACCAGAGGTGGACTACAATCAAGTTGTAGAAACAGCTGAAGGATGAACAGGATGCATCTGAACTAAATTTTGAGTGTCATGGCAAAGTCTATGAATACTTCCGTACATGAGATTTTTTCTTTCTTTTTTTWAAAATAAATTCAACTTCTTTCATGTTGTCATAATGGGGTATTGCTTGTAGGATAATTTTGAGGAAAATAACGAATTTAATCCATTTTGGAATAAGGCTGTAGCATAACAAAATGTGGAAAAAGTGAAGCGTTGTGRATACTTTCCGGATGCACTGTATGCTGAGGTGAGAATGCATACTATGTCAAACTCCTTTTGTTCTGTCCACCTGTTCAGTTAGCAATGCAATATCTTTTGTATTTATTGTCCTGAGTAATTATTGCACTTATCTCGCGCTCATGTCATATAAACTATAAAAAATAAAATGTGATGCCAGCTGCTTGTACAGTGGACAATATGCATGACGGGTGCATCGCATTTTTTCTGGAATAGAAAAAGTCCAATATTTTTCYTTCCTAGCAAACTGAAACTGTTTAGTCCCAATTCTACAGTAAGTTAGCATATGGTAATGCTCTTACTATCACTATTCAACATGGTTGYCATTTCCACTGTTATCTTTTTTAATAATGATACAGCTTTACCAGCCATTTAAATCATCATTCAATATCTCGTTGAGGTTTTTAATAATGTATTGCAGGGTTCTCGGATATTTGATGTCTCTTTAGGCCAACCATTTTTGCCCAGATAGTGTATTTGCACTTTATGTAGACCTCTGTATGGGGCTATTTTATTGTATCGTCCAGAAAAGAAAAAAAAAACACCATTCTGCTCAGGTTTTATAGTAGAACGACAATTAAATCCAGACGATGCAGGAAAATGGTTGACAGCAGTAAAGAATAAGGGAGTAAAAAATAGCAGGAAATCGTATCTAATATTGTTAACAGACTGACGCAGACGCGCCAAATGACTCGGAAGCACTCGGATCAGGAAACGACAGAAGGTACGGCATAAAAAAATGAAGAAGAATTATCAAATTATCAAGGTTCCTATCAAAGAGTATTTATGTTATTACTCTTTGTAGGTCTGATTTTTTATTTCTTTTTTCAGGATTTTGATATTCTGTTTAATCTAACAGACTGAAGAAGGGGGAAAACCGCAAGCTTTCTGGATCATGGTCACTAAAGTATTTCAGCACACCGAAGTGAAAATGACTATAGCAGAGTGCTGCGTGTGTAAAAAAAAAAAAAAGAAAATCGGTCTGTAGTTCTGTGCATGGCCCGGAGCAGCTTCTCAAACAGATGAGCTGTTGTGATTTAACCAGTCGATTCATTTATGTAAATTATTTCGCGGAGGAAAGCGACTCATAGCTTCATAGGAATCAACTTCATAGGAATCAACTTCACTGGAGTTTCATAATTTTTTTTTTAAAAAGTTCAAATGTTATGTGTTTATTCAGGTGTGCCAAAAGGTAATGTTTATTAACTGCTAAGCTTTACTCATGTCTCCATACAGACATATTAATTGCTCATCCTGACCTTCATATGGAAGAACGTTTCTGAAAATCTGAAATGTTTAACCTGGAAATGACACATGAGGTGGAATTTCCCTTTGGGTAAAATAAAAAAAACCACAGAGCGTGAGTCTACAGCTACACGGATGTGCTACAAACAGCGTTAGAACACCATTACTGTACATAAAAAAAACACAAACATGAATCCGATCTGTTTATGCCGAAATGTTTGCACTCACTCTTATTCCGCAGCGTCACCGTCCCGCTGTAGGACGAGCTGTTCCTCATCAGCGCCAGCTTCTGCTGCTGCACAAACACGACACATACTGTACGTTATTAAAGAGTTGACTAGAAAACTGAAAAAAAAAATTGAGAGTATAAAAAAAGAATAAAGTCGACATAAATCAGTGCCGTTATTAGATAAATGTTCAAAAGTGAAATAATTGATGCTTGGGTGTAATCGTACAAATATCCATAATTTTACACTGACAGAATTCTGACGACTTGATTTAGCATTCGAGGTGAGATCTTCAGACACTCGGCCGAAATTTATGATTCATTCACACATACATAATACCGCCAGGGAGACCACCTTCATGCGACCGTGTGAGACGGCTTCTTCTCTTACCCGCTGCTTCATCTTGACACAGTTGGGCAGGGAGTCTCTGCAGCGGTTGTGGATGGTGACATTGCAGGCTAGAAAACAGACAGGAAGCATTACTTCATTTGTTAGCCCTTTCCCACTGTCTCAACTGCTGCTTCAGCATCTGTACACGTCTATGGAGCGCTGTCTGTTTCCTTCTCATTAAGACAGCAAGCTACAGTTCACAAAGAAAAAAAAACAAACCCTCTGAAGGAATAACATTGAACCATTGGATAAGATAAACTGTGGACATGCATACAGTACCCATCTTACGCCTCTCCCTGTCTTTCTCTTTCTCTTGGCCAGTATCCATTGGGTGTGCTGGAACCTGGGATTCAGTTCTGCTTTTCTGGACCTTTCTCTCGTAATGGCTTCTCCAGTGTGCAGTGTTTGCACGGCCTATTGTTTGAGAGCAGTTCTACTTCCTGTTTTGAGGCTGTCTGGGAAGTAATGAGTCTCAGGCCCTGTTGGGCTTTCCCCGACACCCCCTTCAAACAAACCTTTTTTTTCCCACCATTTGTGCGTTGTACGTAAGTGTTAGGTCTGTAAACCAGAGACGGCGCTTGATAACCTGATATGCACTCCATGAGCATAAATTACAAACCCCCTTGCTGCTGTCTACTGCTTTATTTTCTTCATATTAATGGCATTAACATATACTAATAAATATGTTTTGAATTGGCCAGAAGTTTAGCAATCAATCTTCTCTATAGAACCTCTGTAAAAACATCAGCCAGGGTCATTTTTTTTCTTAACTGATAGTTAAAACACGTTAACTATCAATAATCAATAATCAATTGATTATTAGTAATTAGTCACCATACTYATTCTGCTTACTGCCTGAACTGCAAGTGCGCCGTACAAGTCTTTAGTGGTTTGAGCTACAGAGAAATATCATGCAAAACATCGTCGGTTAACATCTTTTAACCAACAATGTTTTGCGTGATATTTCTCCGTAGCTCCTCACCATCCGTTCTGTGTTCCCAGGAGATTAGCAGTTTCTGAAATATTCTTATCTGGTACAAATAACAACCACGCCTTAAGAATCGTCCATGAGAGCATACAGTAGTTCTTTTCCGATGTTCGATGTGAGTGAAATATAAGTGTGGATTTATTGCCATATGTCAGATTTTGCATCATTAGGTGTAAAGTTGTTTTTATTAATGGTGACAATAAGTGTATTTATGAGTCATCGCTCATAGTTTTATGGATTATTTTTATCGGGTCTCATTGACCTATCTTATTAATCTTACCAAAAACAAAAGTATTAAGCAGTTTTTCTCCAGACTCTACTCGTACACTGTTGATCGGTTATGGCAGACTGCCGTTTCTCGCCATACAGTACAAATACCAATCACCTGTAAATGTTTAAGGTCGTTCAGGGCAGAGCTGATTTTGCAGTTAAAGCCACAGACGTATAGTGAAAATGACGTAATAGTGATAGAGTCTCAAAGGTGCAGTATATCAATAAATAATAATCCCAGGGTCAAAATTAATCCAACCATTCACTTCCTGTTCATTTATAGCCTACTTTACTATGTTTTTCAAACAATGTCTCTCAGACTTTACAGTTTTTCACAGTGTCTCCTCTGAGTGCTGGCTAYGATGGTGTAGTGTTAAGCCTTATTAATGTTAAAGGTTTATAGGTTTTGGGGACAGTGTAAAAAGCAGTCATGTGATGAAGAAGTTGGTGAAGAACCATGACGAAATAAAGAACAGGGGTGAACTGGGTGACACCAAAACAGGAAGGGCGTGTGTGCAAATTCAACCGAAGCTGAGAGAAGCTTGTTTTTTTTTTTTTGTTGCACTGTTGTTTTATTTTCAGTAAATGGTTTAAAATGGCTTCTGCCATGTGAATATGAATGTGTGTGTGTGTGTTTGCATTTTTATGCTGTATGGTGATATCGATTAGGGTTTAATTTTTAAGGGAGGTGTGTGGTGTGCATGCATATGTGTGTTGGCTTTATGGTCATGTGATAACCATATACACAAGTATATCCCACTTTTTCGGCGCAGTGTGTATGTGTGTGTTCATGTATATATATGGATGTGTGTGGGAGTACTGGGCACATTATCTCTTGTATCTCTCTCTGCCAGATAAACCTGCTCCATGACTCCAGATAGCGGAGAAATGTGAAAAGTGTGTGTTAGTCTTCAAATCCTGGCATCGTGCACGCCTACATGATTCAAGCAGGGCTCCCGGGGTAGGTGATCATCATGAGACGTATTTTCATGTGTGAAATGAAAAGGAAAAAAAGTCCTCACAATTCGGGTCCTCATAAAGCTGTGTTTCCATAACACTAGTGATTACACTAACCATCTCCTAAATATACATAGTACAATTTTCCTGAGCCTGTTTCTACTGTAGTTTCAGATTCCTGTTCTTGGCTGGCGGAAGTGCGACCTGATGAGGTCGTCTGCTGTTTTAGCCCGTCCACTTTAGCGGTTAGCATCTTGTGCGTTGTGTTCTGCTTTTCTGCTTAGCATGACATGTCATGTCTCAACTACAGCTTTCCCTTCACAGCCCGTGGAGTTCGACGTAAATGTGTGCGTTCGTAAGACTCACTGGGGCAGCTGAGGGCCTCCTTGGCTGTGATGCTCTTGTTGCAGGCGGAGCACAGCGTGGTTCCACTCACGGTGAGGGAGGTGAAGAGGTGGCCGTTCGTGTAGCGCGCCTCCCTCTCACGCGCCTCTCTTTCTCTCTCCCGCATCCGCTCCTTCTCCTTATTCTAAAGAAGAAGAGGAAAGAAAAGAAGTAGAAAAACATTAGCTACTAAATCAGTGGCTCTAGGTGCAGTGGAAGCCCCGAGGGTCGAGGTACTGTGTTACTGATCGAAAAGGTCAGCGGTACAAGCATAAGATCCTCCTCATTGCCGTTGATGCGCCCTGACCCTCAGCTCTGAGCACGTGGATATGCAAAGCAAGAATTTCACTCTGGGGTATTGTATATGCGACAAGATTTTATTCTGGGGTTATTTATATTTTTATTCAAGGTTGCACAAAATACATAGTCTAAATAAAACTAAACATTTAATTTGGTAAGTAGCTATGTGTAATTAAACGTGCTTCACAGAGACGTAACTGAAATTATAAGGCTGCTTGGTTCAGACTCAAGCTGCCTGTCGCACTACACACATCGGCCTAGGTGCAATCTACTGTAGGTCACGACAGAAATAGCTTCACCAGGTGCATCACAGATGATACACAAGCGCTACATGCAGATATATGGAAACCCAGACAAAACCAGGCAACATGAAGTCTGTAGATACAAACATATACAGTATAGGCAAAAACGTGACAATCACACCTTATGCCCAGTCACAAAAGTGAGTAATTTTAGCAAACTAGAATTTAGTATATATAGTATCTTCTCAAAGATAAGGACGATACTATAGAAATGAAACTCGGATAGTCAGTGCACTGCTTTTATAACAGTATAGATTTATTGTCCTCTAAAAATAACTACATACAGCTATTATTGTCAAAATAGCTGGCAACAAAAGTAAGTACACCCTCACCCAAAGTGATAACAGTTGTACATCTTGCAAAAGTCATCAAAAAAACATGCAAAGTCACATGTCCTATTCCTATTCATCATGTTCACGTGTTTGACAGTGTTTGACAGCATGTCTCCAGACCTGAGCACCTGTCGAGCGTCCTCAAGTGTAAGTGTAACATCCAGCAGCTCCGTTTTAGCGTGGCATCATTATGGAGGAGTGGATTCCACGTCCAGGAGGATTACAATGGCGCTCACACAAAATATTGACACAAAAAATGGACACAGTTCACTTAGGATGTACTCATTTTCCTAGACAATAAAGTCTGCATGTTGAGTTATTGTTAAGGACAGCAAATCTGTACTGTAATACAATACAAGCTGCACATTGACACATGTACTCTAAAGTATATCCGGGTTTCATTTCTTTAGTATCTTCCCTTATTGGAAGCACATACACAACTGTCCGTCTATCTGGTTGCATTACTGGATCCTTTCACTGGAACTGAGGGGCTCAAACTTGTCCCAGTAAGACCTTGTTCCAGTGTACAGTATGTGAAGAGCTATGGAATGGACTGGAACAACGTATGCACCCAAGACCTGCCTTTGACGGTGAAGCTTATTATAGTGTAAGAGCAAATGGGGGATAGTGTGATGGCCAGGCGTCCACAAACTTTTGGCCATATGTTTGACCATAAATGGTGATCTTTATCAAWGCACTGAACTAGCTGTCTCTACACTAATCTGAATCATTTTACAAGTTAATAACAACAGAACACACCCTCCTTTTGAACGTACTGCCAGATATTTCGACTTGATACTGCACACACCCTGCTCCCCACACACACACACACACACACACACACACACACACAATTTCAGGCAGATAGTGAAGATATCCCTGAGTTTTCACTGCTTATTGTGTAAGTGCTCTGAATCAGCCCTCTTGCTCAATAAAGTATACAACCACAGCTTATGAATAAGGGGCCTTTTTTTCAAGAAGTAACTCGAGTCCATACTTTAAAAGAATTTCTACAATACTTCAAGAAGAATAGAAAAAGCTGTGTGTTGTGGATGCTCAGACTGTAACCTGTATTGAATTATATACTGAAGTGGCTTCTAGTTTTATTATATCTAATAAACTATTCATAAAGGCTATGTTTTGCTTTGGGCAAAGAAGCTGACAAAATGTTTCCTGTTTCCTTTTACCTCACTGAAATACACTTGTGGTTCCTGAGATTACAAAAAAAAATCTACATTATTTAAAAAGACATGCGTGTACACCAAGGCTCAAAAGTTCGGGATCACTTTTTAACTCCAAGGTCGTACCTGATATTTACTTATTTCTACATTGCAATACTGAAGTTGTCCAAAACATGCAATAATCTCCTCTGAACAGCTGATATTGAGATGTATCTGCTACATATGCTCTGTAAAGACTTCATAACACCTCTAAACCGAGGTGCTGTTTGTTATTTGGTAAACTCTGAGGTAACTGGTGACTCTAAATGAACTTCTCCTCTGCAGCAGAGGTAAGATTTGGTCTTGCTCTACTGGGAAGGTCTTCATGAGAGACAGTTTCATCATGGTGCTTGATGATGGATTTTGCAAATGCACTTGACACAATACTGTTCTTGCAAGAACTGTTCCAGAACAGCTGACCTTCATGTCTTAAAATAACCACTGATTGTTGTTGTTACACAATCACCTAATTCCATATGTGTTATTTCATAGTTTTGAAATCCCAAGTGAAATTTGCAAGTGATCTCAAACTTTTGAGCGGTAGTGTATATATACTGTAATACAAGCAGTTCATCCACCCATCTAAGAACTTCTGGGAACTTCTAAAAACTTCTGTAGTCCAACTAGGGACCATGGAGGCCAATGGTAATTATTATGATATTTATTCCCTTTTTCTTCTGGTCAACACTTGCATGCTCTTTCACACCTTATGGACGATTTGAGAATGCTAATTAGCCTAATCTGTATGTCTTTGGAATGTGGGAGGAAGCCAGAGTACCTGGAGGAAACCCACTAAGTACAGTGAGAACATGCAAACTCCATGCACATAAAGCCTAAGGCGGGAATCGAACCCGGAGGCTGGAGGTGGAAGGTGACAGTGCTAACCACTAAGCAAGTATGCCGACAACATCCTGTTTACTTGATTTACAAAACACAATCTTGGTATCTCAAAGATCAGGAGAATTCCATAGATTTTGTAGCCCACAAAATGAAGACACAGGTGTCACAAACCCTTTAAATGTTCCGGAAAGTTCCTTATTCAGCTTCATCCTTGACTTTGTAGGTCTCATGAAGTCTCTGTGAAATCTCACAAGTGGCATTTCGGTACAGTCACATGACAATGTGTGAATTTATGTACCCATGACATCATTTCCAAAATGGTGGTGAGTCTGGATAGCACATGTGACAGAACTAGATCATTTTAAAATGCTTTTTTAGCAATCTGAATGATTCAATGACACTTCATATTTTATATTCAACCTGCTGTACTCGACTTATAATAAAATATTGTGTCACATCTGGCTTTTAACGCTAAAACTGACAGGGGAAATGCTATGTGATGTCTTTCAAAATGTGTTCCATGTGGTGTATTTGATCTGCCCATACTGTAATTATAATTTCCCATAATATCTCTTGAGGGGAAAAATGGGTCTGGGCTCTTTTGGGGTTTAGGTAACATACAAATCCACATAAGCTCCTAAAATGCTCCTAAAAATACAATAAATATGCGAAAGTTTGTGTACCCCTTACATCCATCCACCGCAAACATCCCACTCCAGATTTAGTGAGGGTGGGTTGTGATGTTGGAGGAGTGAGGAGGTCCAGGGCGCAAACATTTTCAGCAGGGATGAGATCAAGGCTCTCAATGTCTTCACAGATCTCACTTTGGTTCACTCTCTTTTGGGTGGTCTGTAAAATCAATGTACTGTATATGCTTCCGTGTTTGTGGCAACAGTTTGGAGGACGCCAACATACAGGCGTGACTGTCAAGTGTTCACACTCTTTTGGCCACATAGTCTACAGTACCTTCTAATGCTGAAACTTTGGTCCATTGGTCCATGGCTAAAAACAATTATGAACTGTAACTTTTTGCCTCKCAGTGGCCCTTGCTGAACAGACCACTAGTTTTCAGTTCAATTCATTTTTATTTGTATAGCGCTTTTAACAATTGACATTGTTGCAAAGCAGCTTTACACAATCAAAGTTTTGACCTGTTTTGAACTTCTCTGCTCAATGACCTTTGAATACTGCATTTTTTCCGCTGCCCTCGGCTAAATAATTCACCTAAATGCGCATGATTGGCTCCAAAAAGCTGCAACAGATATCCTGCTACAAAAGCTGTAGTGGTTAATGTTTACAAAGCTGAAATACTGATTGTTTCTGCTAGAATACTAATTGAGTACTTAGTTAATTCAACCTAAATACAATGCTGTGTTTTCGTCCAGTCCATTATATAGTAAATCAGGTAATGACCTGGTAGCAAACATGGTTTGTTATTAATGATAAATGAGCTAGTTACAGCACAACCTTCTGATGTGTTCATGATGCCATCATCTTTAATCAAAACTTGAGGGAAAAAAATGCAAAGCTGCTTTTAATGGACTAAACAGTTACAATCACTGGTGTGCCAACTCTCATGAGGGAAAAAATGGCTTCCAAAATAAGTAAAATCTGATAAAGCAGTTTCTGTTCTCCATTTTCGTATATTTGATTCAGCATAGGTTTTTTACCGTACTGGCTTCCTGACCAGGAATTGAACCCGAGCTACAATGGCAAAAATGTCAATGTCAACGCTAGCCACAAGTCCGCCAGGGAACCAAAACTGTCTGCCTGTAGCAGCGGTAATGTGTCAAATAAAGAACCACCTAATGGTTTATAGGGTGGTGACTAAGGAAATGAAAATCTGTGACCCGCCATGTCACGTCAGGTATTAAGTCGTACAGGTTAGTATTGCGCTATGGCCAATAAAGTGAAGTAGGTAAAAGCAAATCAAATCTTCAATTTCGGTAGAAAATCAGGTTAATACCTTACCTTCCTGGTCTTTCAGAAGAAATGAGAAAGTTTAATCCCAAAAAATTACTTTAATATTGTATAAACTAGAGTAGCTAATTTTAATACCGTATAAACTAGTCAATTACTGTATAGTCGTGGCGAAATTACTTTTAGGGATAGCAGGAAATTCATGATATCAAAACGAGGCSTTCATTTTAATATTACAAAGAAACGATTTTGACTTGAGTTTTTTCAGAAACAATATCGCACTGGCAACATCTCAGCAACCATACATGATATCGCAATACACTTACTGAGCTAATTGAGCCTGGAATCTGAAGACATGCATCACCCAAGACGTGACTTAATACCTGATTTGATGTGACTGTTCACATTTGTTTGCYCGTAACTCTTAGGAAGAAAATCTCAACGTAGCACCATCAGGCAGAGCCATTGTCTAAAAGTTAAAAATTTCCTGGTCAGAAATGTTTTCAAGTTGAAACTTCATCTCCTTTAAGGAACCATACAGGTACCAGCAGAATGAAAGAGTAAAGTCATAAAACTCTTTTTAAGAAAGAGAAAACAATGTCTGGTGCAATAGAAAGCATTTGACATCGCTAATCATCTTGCTCTCAGAACATCGGGTGTTTTCAAGACAGATTTTTTTTTTAATTTTAATAATGACCACTTCCTTTTTTCTACTTTCTACTGAACGCAATAAACAACAGCCAGTGTTGTAGAAAATGGTGAAATGTTGTCTTGTAAGCAGTACTAGTGCAGGTTTGCCTTTCGGAAAAAAAGGTAAGCAATGTACTGTACATGAAAAATTCAACAGAAAAAAAACATTTCTTTAAATTCTTTGTTACATCTGTAACAAATTCTTTGTCAAACACTTGTTACATTCCACAACTCTCTCTATCACCGTATATTTTTTGACCATACCTTTTTCCTGAACCGTAGCATTTCACATTTCTCTAGTAATCCAATTATATTCCAATCACTTCCTGGAGTCTTCATCTTTAAACATTTTACGTCTACATAAATATCGACTTCATCTCTGCTTTAAAGCGATACTATTTTTCATTCTTTTAAAACACTTAATTCTGTTTGCAACTTTTCAACCATTTTAATCTAATGATAAAATGTCTATGTTGCACGTCAACACTACCTTACATGCACTACAATAAGAAACTGACTTCACACTTAAGCCACAGTGTATTACTTCACTCCTCATGTCAGTCCTCAAAGTTTCGTAGAAATGAATGGGTGTGCATAGCATGTAAAGCCTATAAAATCGTCACTTCCTCCAAATTTGAACACGAAATGTTCTTTTTCTAAATTTTCAAACACCTGCTCAATTTCCTTCAGTATCGTGTTTCGCATTTGTGTTAAGCTCTCTGTTAATGTCTTGATTGCAAGTAAAGGCAATATAAGGTTCCTGGACTGCACACAGCAGTTTTCATTTGAAAAAAATTATAAATAAAAATCGTGAATGCCTGACTCTCTAAAGCTTGATACACAAATGTTTTAAAGCATGACCTTCACTTTTCTGCTCAATTCTGTGAATTTCTTCAATTACGCATTCAGGGCTGATGATGCGAGATGCTGGTATGCACGCTATTACAAATACAAGACAAGTGATGTGTTTAACAATCCTGACCAATACATACATTTTCGCCTGTTGGAGAAACCAAAGTACCCCAAAGAGAACCTGCAAACTTGACACACAGACCAGAGGCGAGATTTAAACCCCCAATATGTCTGTCTGAGATACAACCTTCAGAAGACGGCAGTATAACTGAGAGGTTTTCCTGTTAACTGTTATGCTGAAGTTTGGTTCCATGCTCCATGTCCAAAGTCAGCCCACATGCCATAGATGAATGTTTTCGATATATCCATTGATTGAGTGTCAGTTTATAACGGGCTCAGGTTACCAGCTTGACTTCGAATGTATCTGAGCGTTTGATTGCTGCTTGTGAAGTAGAAGATTGGTGGCTTGAAATCTTCTGATCAGCAGTCCAACACCTTAACTACAGAGCGACCGCCGCCCTCTTCACCAAAATGACACGATTTGAATAGAATTCACCTTGTTTAGTTGTCTACACTGTTGGCTCTCTGTTCTGGTTTAGCATTAGCCTACAGGTTTAATAGTCATAGTTTTCAAATTGCTGTTTGAATTGATTGCTTGTGTTTTATCATGTTCAAACTCCAGTTTATTACAGAACATAGCTTCCTATGTGACAGTTAAGTTTGTCTAACTGTTAAAATGGGTGGAGTTCCTGACTAGGTTTTAGTCTGACTATGAATCTGACTTTTGCTGCCTTATCAGAGCTGGAGCTGATCTCTGCATTTAATATTTTCTGTGTAAAAAAATCTGATGTGTGCCACATTAAGGAAGAAAATGTATTCAGTGTCATTTTAATCTGATAATGTAACCACAGTGAGAGTTGTATTGTTAGGCTTTGACCTATTTGTACCAGCATTAAGATATTTATTATAAGAAAATGCACCTGTATTAAATCTTAATGTAAGGATTGACTATTATAAATATTACAGTTTACTCGCTCATATATTCATTTTCTATACCACTTATCCTGTACCAGGTCACGGAGGCCACGAGCCTATACCAGGGTAGGCGGGGTACACCCTGGATGTGGTGCCACTCCACTACAGGGCACACACACATACTCTCACACACAAAGGGGAATTTGGGAACTCCAATTCTAAACCATCCTAAAGTATTTTTTTTAAAACACCACCACCCCTTTTGCTCTTCTATTGCCCCTACCTAACAACCCTATCATTTTCCTTAAATAATAACAGACCTTGACCCAAAGCTGCATATTATCCTCTACATACTGCACTTAAATTGTCTCTTAATTGTACATAATATATATGTTGAAGTGTTTTGTATACGATACGCTAATGTATAGAACGTTCAAACCCTTAAAGTCCACTAGCTTCAGTTAACAGCTTTGTTATATAACATATTACGACTTTACAACTATTCCATGGATCAACATTATAACCACAGTTTTTGTCAAAATCTTACTTCCTGAAAGAAGTAGTTAAAAATAAATCAGAATCCACAAAAATGCAATCATACTAATAGAGTCATCTAAGATTTGACAAAAAGGATATGTTACAAGAATTCCTCAAACTCTAAAAAAAAACAGATCTTTATCCACGTTTAAAATGATCCATCCTTAAAAATCAGTACTAACCATACTGCTTAGGAAACTTCTCCACTGTAGTGTATGTAATCAGTCACTGTAACATACTCATGTGCTGTAATTAAATACAAAGCAATTCCACATTGTTTAGGAAATCGGTAGCTTTTCCTTGTGTACATCAAAGCAAAAGTGTACCAATCTCCATTGTGATTGCAATACCACTCTATTTCAGGGGCTCTACTCTTTGGACATGCTGCACAGGAAACAGCAAGCGAGAGCTTCCTCTTTCGCATCTGCATTGCTTATCGTTAAGTGGTTGCCATGGGAACGTAGGTGCAAAAAAAAAAAAAA
>QMIH01000294.1:217885-241234 GCA_003987875.1 Clarias batrachus
AAAAAAAAAAAAAAAAAGCTGCACGTAATGAAACCAAGGTGTTCGGGTTGATTTGTATCCGTTGTGCGCTTGCAAACCGAAACTCAACTCCAAGTCATGTGATTCTTAGTCAGGTGGGCTGTTTTAACACACACACACACACACACACACACACACACACACACACACACACACACACACACACTCCGATGTGTGTGTGATGAGAAACTGTCTTCATCCTGACTGCTCCAGTTTTAAAAAGCTCCTGTGTACATCTGCGTACATCCTGTGTAGGATAACGGCACACATCCTTTGTTCTTCTTAAAGCATGCTACATAAAAGTCAATGTACAGCTAATAAAACATTACACTACATATTATGATGAATGCTACGGTAACAATAACTAAAGCTAATTACAAACATATTTTTTCTGTTGTGATCATTAGGGGCCTAAAAAAGGTTGTTTTGCTTGTAAATTTGGGAGTTCACCAACATATATACACCAATCAGTCATAAAATTATTACCACCTTCCAGATATTGAGTAGGTCGTCCCTTTTACCACCATAACAGTGATGCACTGTGCGTTCAGACACCTTTCTATCACAACCAGCATTAACCGTTTCCTCAATTTGATCTACATTAGCGCTTCTATTGGATCGGACACACAGGCCAGCGTTCAATCAGTGAGCCTTTTTCTCACCCATGACCCACTGTGTGTGGTTGGAATAACAATAAAAGCCTGATTTGATATGACTTTTGGTACGTCCTGACCACTGTGCCCTGGGAACATCCCACAAGAGATTCCGTTTTGGAGTTGCTCTGTCACAATTTGCCCCTTGTCAAAGTCACTCAGATCCTTCCGCTTGCCCATTTTTTTGCTTCCAACACATCAACTGCAGGAAAAAAGGTTCACTTGCCCCCTAATATATCTGGCCTACTTCCAGCCGCCATTCTGACGAGATACTGAAATGCTATCGTGAGAAGGGCCAAATTATAATGGCTGGACAACTGGGTTAAAACACCTCCAAAACTGCTGCTCTTGTGTTCCTGGTCTGGAGATACCAACAGTGATCCGAGGAAGGAAAAACAGTGAACTGGTGACAGGGTCATGGGAGACAGAGGTTCATGGATGCACATGGGGAGCGAAAGCTGGCTCGTCTAGTCCGATCCAATAGAGCGCTAGTGTAGATCAAATTGAGGAAAAGGTTCATTGTGATTGTGATAGAAAGGTGTCCAAACACACAGTGCATCATAGTTTTGGAGGCTAATAAATATTAGGCGGGTGGTCATAGGGTTATAGTTGATCTGTGTGTATATATAATTTTGTATTTATTAACTTACAAATTTACATGTTTTACATTTAGCTTAAATGCTAAACATTAAATGGTGCTCCTAGATGTTCATAGCTTTTGAGACATTATTATTATTTAATAACAGTAACAATAATAGGGAAAAACTGGGGTGGCTAAGCAGAACAGTAAAGTGGCACAGGCCACCCCTTAGTTTAAACAGTTTAAAACTTAAAACAGCTGTTTTGGACATAAATGTGTGTGTGTGTGTGTGTGTGTGTGTGTGTGTGTGTGTGTGTGTGTGTGTGTGTGTGTGTGTGTGTGTGTGTGTGTGTGTGTGTGCGTGCGTGTGTGGGAGAGAGAGAGAGAGAGAGAGAGAGAGAGAGAGAGAAATTGTGATTATTTTGGTGTGGATGCTAAAACAGTAACCTAAGATTTCTATGGCAACCGGTCTGCCTACCATCCTGCGCTCGTACGCGCGCGCATCCGCAGGCGCGCGCCTAAACCTACAGTACAGTACATTCCCACTCACTAACACCTACACATGCTGTTTTAAATTAATATCCACGTTAAACAAACAAACAAACAAACAAAACCTAAATCTTTCCCCATATCGAACATTCTATCCATATATAATAACATATTTAAACCAATATATTGAATGAAATTCCTGTCAGTTTCTTCATGCACGCGGATTTTTAATACTGTACATGTCCGAGTGAATGCGTGCGTGAGCGCGTGAGTGTGTGTGTGTGTGTGCGCGCGCGCGCGCGCGCGCGCGCTCGCTCGCTCGCTCTTACCCGGAGCGTGATCTCCCTCATCCTCTCCTGGCGAACTTTCGACACATCCGCAACTCGAGACATGGTTCAGGCTGAGAGAGAAAAAAAAGTCTCACACCGAGCTCAAATCCTTAGAAAATGTCCCAGAGCAGAGTGAAGGGTGTGTGTGTGTGTGTGTGTGAGAGAGAGAGATCGCCTAAGCGTGTGAAGTCATAGCGCAGGAAAGAGTGCAGCGTGTAGCGGTGTTACTTCATGCTGAAGCGCTGCTCTTCTGGCTCAAACTGATTTAGTACAGGAAGAGAGCGAACAGCGCTCCACGAAGACCAAACCGCGCCCACACACACACACACACACACACACACACATACTAAGATTAAAGAGCGACACCACTGGGTTTGAGTAAAAGTGAAACAAAAAAGTCACATCCACTTCTCTTTCTTTCTTTCTTTAGTGCATTATCTCACCTGGACTTCTGCTGCTGTCACCAGAAACATCATGAGACTGACACAGAGCATCTTTACATCACACTTACACAGAATTAAAATGCATGAATTAGGATGAAATGCATGCACTAAAGTTGCTTACGTTACACTAGCATAAGGGAAAATAAACTGATCAGCTTTAATATAATCTGTGATATTATTATTATTATTATTATTGTTGTTGTTGTTGTTATTGTTATTTCAAGGTGAAGCCCACAACAAAGATGAACCCCTTCGTTATTTTTTAAAATTGTAATTTCACAAAATTCTGTCTGGTGTGGTATTGATATTTCCACTGGATTGGTGACTAAACATTACGTTCACGGCAAGATTTTGAATTTGCTCTTATTTCATCTTATTACAATCAATGAGAGGAGGGAGAATAGAGAAAAGTTCATGTTAATGTCTTGTTTACCAGAAGTTGTACTTCTTTCAGCAGGGGCCAAATTCACTCTCTGTTCGGTAAACAGCTCAAAAATCCAAAAAGGAGATCGGATAAAGATCAGGTTTTGTCTTAAAACGACTCCAGCATGTTAAAATTCACTTGTACAACCTCAGCACTGTTATATCAGCTGTGAAAAAAATTAACTAATCCCAGTAAAAATATTTAGCTTAGCTTTTCTAAGTAAAATCTATTTGGTGCAGGTGTTTGTTTACTATGAGCAAGTTGTTTATTAGTATCTTATTTTAAAGTAGATTATTAAATCCAGGGTGGCACGGTGGCTTAGTGGTTAGCACTGTCGCCTTGCACCTACAGGGTCCGGGTTCGATTCCTGCCTSTGTGTGCATGGAGCTTGCATGTTCTCCCTGTACTTGGTGAGTTTACACTGGTTTCCTCCCTTTCCTGTGTGATTGAGCATGTAAGTCTGTGTATGGGTCCCGAGATGGATTGGCACCCTGTCCAGGGTATCCTAAGTATTCTGTGATAGGCTTCAGGCTCCTCTTGGCACATAACTGTTTATAACATCGCTTTTTACTCAACATTTAGATCTCAGTCAAATCCCGAGAAACCCGGTCAAGGCATGACATGCTGTAGTTTGTCTTCCTTGTTAATCAGAGTGACACAAGTCCACCATGGGTATCTATAAGCTTATGCATGTGGAAGAAGAAGGATACTGTTTTTCTGTGTAAATAGTTGTAAGAATTTATCAAATTATGGAACAAAAAGGCTGACAGAATATTACTTTATCTGTTGGCTATTCTGACTAGCTAGTTAAGTTAGACAGACATTACCAATGGCTACCTTTAACAATATAAAGTTATTAATCTCCAAAGCTCTTAAGAAATGTTCAAAATATTTCGACACAGTAGCAAACTTCAGCATGTTTTTAAACAATCATGAGGCACTATCGTATTCCTCATGAAGCTAAATGAGTAGGAAGCACTGTGAAAAAGTGATTACTTAAAAAATAAAAAGGTGAAGAATGAAGTACGTTATATTTTCATAGCGAATCCATATATAACATTTTTATCGGTTATTTAATGTTTGAGATCTGGCCTGGCCAACAGAGAATCACATAATGTTTACACAAAAATAYACAACAGCAAGTAAATATGATGCAGTTAGTATAACAACATAAAATACCTCTGAAAAAAAGAAAATGCATCTCATAATTTGTATTCTATTTTCTGAGGCTGCGGTTTAGTCAGCATAGTCTTTGATCCTTGATTGGCATGACTTCCTGACCATATTTTGTTCCTATACGTTCACTTCTTTGTTGAGAGTCCTGTGGAATCTCCCACACTTTGCCCGTCTTCCTGATCACATTGAAGCAGCTCAGAGGAGAAAAGTATTATGTGCAATTTGCAAATTGAGAGGAGCACGTAGGCGTCCAGCAACCTTAAGTGAACTTTGTTTAAACCAACCAAAATGAAATGCATCATGTATAGGGTGGGAGGATACAGCAGTATAGTGTTTATGGGTAAAAATCTGTTTAGCTCTGTTTAGAGCATTTAACGCTAGAAAAATGGTTGATTTGAAGTTGCAGCTAATGGAAATATGAACTTATGATCGCTGCTGGTGGTGACATGACTGAGAGAAGACCCTGCTACAGAATTATAGTTTGATTAATATATAAATTTATTTACATTCCTAATTTTACCATTTATTTCTTATCCGCAAGTTTAGTGCTTCCTGCGTTACTCTGTGCTTATCCTTAATTCAAACAGTCTGTAGGAAACAGGATTACAGCGTTTGCCCTGCTGTTTGAACAGCTTGAGTGCATTAGTCAAAAGTTGATTATATATTTGTAACACTCTACACACACACACACACACACACACACACACACTTATGTAAAATAGCATCATATAAACCTAACCTATAACTTATAACCTACCATCCTCCCTCATGGATATTTAAGTGAAGGGGTGGCCTGTGCCACCCTAGTGTGCCTCATGGCAACCCCAGTAAGACACCTTATATTATTATATTCCAATCAGTCATAACCGAATAGGTGGAGTAAGCAACATCGGTCACCAACTATACAGCTGTAAACTGGTGACACAGGGGACAAAGGGACAACAGGGAACAAAGGCAGACCCGTCCGGTCCAATCCCACAGAAAAGCCAATGCAGCACAAATTTGTGCAATAAGACACCCAGTGCACCACAGCCTGTCACACACAGAGCCCAACAGGCAAAGAAGTCGAAGCCGCCGACCCAACCACCAATTTCCCCAGATCCCAATCTGATCGAGCATACAGAGGACATGCCGGTCGATCAAATCTGATCCAAGGAGACCCAACCCTGCCACACACATAGCACCCAAAGAATCCATTGCCAACACCTTGGTGGCAAAAACCAGAGCAGTGCTCCAGCGGAGCCACATTCTGAGACGCCAGAGCCAGAGACGCCCAGTGGCACAAGGGGAATCCAAAGACTACGTGGTTTTAATTTTAATTGATTAAATATTATGGGAGGGCGGCACAGTGGTGTAGTGGTTAGCAGGGTCCGGGCTCGATTCCCGACTTTGTGTGCATGGAGTTCGCATGTTCTTCCCGTGCTTGGTGGGTTTCCTCCGGGTACTCCGGTTTCCTCCCACAGTCCAAAGACATGTAGGTTAGGCTAATTGGCGTTCCCAAACTGCCTGTACTGTGTGAATGAGTAAGTGTGTGTCTATGCCCTGCGATGGATTGGCACCCTGTCCAGGGTGTACCCTGCCATGTGCCCTAAGTCTCCTGGGATAGGCTCCAGGCCCCCGTAATGCTGAATAAAGGATTAAGCAGTATACATGATGAGTGAGAGAGTGAGTAAATATTATGGGTAATTGGTCTAAAAAGTTGGGGGGCACTGAGATTATGAATGTTTTTGTCTTAGTATTCATGTCAGGACCTTTAATTGACATAAATAATTGTGGATATGCTTAATTACTCATGACACCTAAATCTAAACCTAACCCTAAATTCAGGAAGCAAAAGAATTTGGCAGTTGCTTTAAGACCATTTTGTTCCCCAATTATGACACCTATCAAATGGAAAATCGGGGTATACCGTATCTCTTGAAAATGCTGCTTCACCAAACAGTGTAGTGCCAAGTGCTATCTATCTTCTTTCACTTACCAGAGCTTAAAGATGCCCAAAGTTAGCTAGTGCCTCTGTTATTAACAGGAAATAATGTACAGCATGAAAAGTTCAGGATGTTTCTATTGTAATATCTTGAGAAGCTTGAGTGTTCACTTAAAAAGGACTGCAGTTCTTTCCTGAATAAAAGCCTTACAGAAGACCTCTGAAGATAAAATCACTCAGACTCAGAATGGATGGCATGGCCGAATTAAGGGAATCACACTGCCATGACGTCTTTCACCTGAGTTGTACTCCCCTAATATAAACTAATGATATCCTACTTCAGGGTTTAGGTCTAGGAACATAACTACTGCTGCACGTCCTTACGGTGTTTGGGAAAGGAAGAGATTAACCAGAATGATGTMCTCATTGTACAGTGTTGAGAAAAAGGGAGAAGTGGAGAGGACAAACGGAAAAAAGTTTATTTTTGGAGGGTCGGTTGCTTTTTTTTCCCTGCCTTGACCACATCTGTCGCCATGCCAACAGTGAGCTCAGACCTTGGGTTTATTGAAAGAGTCTAAAAACTTTGAAGTGGGTGGATGCTTCTGGATTTAGTGTGGCACACATGCATGCAAAAGGCCTAGCAAATAGAGTAAATACAAAGGAAGTTTTCAGCTCACTGGTGTCAACACCAGTATAATATCAATAATATATTTTTAGCAAAACGGTTCAAATTTGTCCAAACTATACTTACTTCATCACAGAAGTAAAAATAATGTATTGGCTTAAGGAATACAACAAAAACTTAGTGCAGTAGGAGTGTATGAGTTTCCAGGTTTCCACTCATACTCGGTATACGAAATGCCCGAACAGCACTGAAAGTAATAGCTACAGTATGTCACAAAAGTGAGTACACCCCTCAAATATTTAGTTATATCTTTTCATAGGACAACACTGCATAAATGACTCTTTGACACAATGAAAAGTAGTCAGTGTAAATTTTGTATAGTAGTGTAAATTTATTGTCCCCTCAAAATAACTAAAAATACAGCCAATAATAGCTGAACCCCTGGCAACAAAAGTGAGTACACCCCTAAGTGAAAATGTACAAATTGAGCACAATTAGTCATTTTCCTTCCCCTTGACTCAATAGTGTTACACTTTCCCAGGTGTCACCAGATAGCAGGTGAGTTAAATTTGGTATAAAAGCTCTTCCACTCTCTCAACCTGGCCACTGAAAGTTCAACATGGCACCTCATGTCAAACAACTCTCAGAAGATCTGGGAAAACGAATTGTTGCTTTACATAAAGATGGCCTAGGCTATAATGAGATAGCCAACACTCTGCAACTGTRCTGCAGCACAGTGGCCAAGACCATTCAGCGCTTTAAGAGGACAGGTTCTTCTCAGAACAGACCTCACCACTACTTTGGTCAGCCAAAGAAGCTGAGAGCACGTTGTCAGCGTCAGATCCAAAGATTGGCTTTGGAAAACAGATGGATGAGTGCGTCCAGCATTGCTGCAGAGATTGAAGGGATGGGAGGTCAGCCTGTCAGTGCTYAGACCGTACGCCGCACACTGCTTCAAATTGCTCTGCATGGTTGTCGTCCTAGACGGAAGCCTCGTCTAAAGATGATGCACAAGAAAGCTGCTGCAGACATGCAAACTAAGGACCAGGATTACTGGAACCATGTCCTGTGGACTGATGAGACCAAGATAAACCTATTTGGTTCAGATGGTGTCACGAGATAAACCTATTTGGTTCAGATGGTGTCACGCGTGTGTGGCGGCAACCAGGTGAGGAGTACAAAGACAAGTGTGTCTTGCCTACCGTCAAACATGGTGGTGGGAGTGTCAAGATCTGGGGCTGCATGAGTGCTTCTGGCATTGGGGAGCTACAGTTCATTGAGGGAAACATGAATTCTAACATGTACTGTGACATACTGAAGCAGAGCATGTTCCCCTTCCTCTGGAAACTGGGCCGCAGAGCAGCGTTCCAGCATGATAATGACCCCAAACGCACCTCCAAGATGAGCCTCTAAAGAGGCTGAGGGTAAAGGTGATGGACTGGCCTAGCATGTCTCCAGACCTAAACTCCATAGAACACCTCTGGGGAATCCTGAAAAGGAATGTGGGGGAGCACAAGGTGTCAAATGTCCACCACCTCCGTGATGATGTGATGGAGGAGTGGAAGAGGATTCCAGTGGCAACCTGTGAAGCTCTGGTGAACTCCATGGCCAAGAGAATTCAAGCCGTGCTGGAAAATGATGGTGGCCACACAAAATATTGACATTTCACATTTTCACTTAGGGGTGTACTCACTTTTCCTACCAGGGGTTCAGCTATTATTGGCTATATTTTTTGTTATTTTGAGGGGACAATAAATTTACACTGCTATACAAACTTTACACTGACTACTTTTCATTGTGTCAAAGAGTCATTTATGCAGTGTTGCCCTATGAAAAGATATAACTAAATATTTACAGAGATGTGAAGGGTGTACTCACTTTTGTGACATACTGTATATGTTCTACTATGCATCAGCATTAACCGTCTTACAGATGCTGACTGTAAAGTGATGCTGATGCTGACACAGCAACCCAGCTAGCAATGTTAAATCCAAACCTGACCACAGCTTGCTGAAGCCTGAAAGACTTTGTGAAAATGCAGTTCAACTGATTCACGTTTAAGGTCTATGGAAGACATGGAAGCAAACAGTGCTGGGATGAGCCACCAGAGAGGCCCATGTCCTTCAACAAAGATCTCCTTAGAACCCCATCTTCCCACTTGTTCCCTGATTCAGGAGCAATGAGTATGCTATGTTTACAACTGTGTCTGGGAGATTTTTCAGCTGATAATAAGTGGCAGTCAGACAGCTTCAAGATGGAGATAGTTCCAGTGTTGAGTGATATGCACCTGACACCACCAAGTGTGCTCTATTCCACTGTGCCAGTCATGAAGATATTCACTGTCATGGTGTACTACTTTATTTTAAAGGAGAGTTAACACCACCCAGGCTTCACAGTATGCACTTCAGCTAGTATTTCAATCACAGGTCAATCTTGCACACAAGCAGTTTGCTGATACCAGGTTCTAAGTCTGTATTCAAGACCACCCACATAATGACTTGGTGTCTGGGACATTGTTGAGACCAGTCTTTAGAGATGAAGACCAAGTCAAGCATGCCTAAAACCAAAAGCAAGTACAATTAACTATCTAGTCCATGTCAATCCAGAAAGCGTCTTAAGACCGGACATGAGGCTTAACCAGAGTGATAGTCTCCATCTAGTGAGGCAGAACATCCAGATATTTGTTACCGGTATATAATTTAGTTGTAAAAATAATTACAATAATGTTCTGGCCTGGATGCAGGGCTGCTCCTCGTCATACTTTTTATTTACAATGTCATGTGTAGTTAGCAGGCTGAATACACTGTTTAAGAGGGAGTGCTGYACTATGAAGGTTCTCCTTATAATACTTGGGACTCCTCATAGCTAAACTGGAACTTCTTCCACCTCAGGCAGGCCTCCTATTGGAAAATGAACCCAAATTCCCACAGTCATGCTCCAAGACCTAATGGAAAGTGTTTACAGAAGAATGGAGCTAATTATAACAGCAAAGGGGAATGAAGCTGGATTGGCATGTTCAACATCTGTGGATGGGTGTCCACATACATTTGGCCATATTGCTTCTACCAATCAGCCATAACAATACAATCACCTGTCTAATTTTGTGTAGGTCCCTCTTGTGTCAAAAAAACAAACAAAAAATGAATGATTAAGGCATGGACTCCACTAGACCTCTAAAGGTGTGCTGTGGTACTCTATCTGGCACTGAGGTGTTAGCATCAGATCCTTTAAGTACTGTAAGCTGCAAAGTGGGGTATTCATGGATCAGACTTGCTAGTCCAGCACATCCCTCACACGCTCAATCAAATTGAGATCTGGGGAATTCGGAGGCTAAGTCAATATCTTGAACTCGTTCTCATGTTCTTCAAACAATTCATAAATGATTTTGCAGTGCTGAAAGGGGCGAGTGCCATTAGGGAATTCTTGGTCTGCAAAAGGTTTGAGTAATATCCACATGAACACCAGGACTCAAGAGTTTTTCAATAAACCATTGTCTAAAGAGCCTAAAGATCCCTTCTTCCCATTGTGAATCCTGGGAACCCCTCTGTCGCCCAGGTAAAGTAAGGCACCCAGCCTTCCACATGATATAAGAGAAAACATGAACCATCAAACCAGTCCACCTTTATCCTTTGCTCCATGGTCAAGTTTTGACATTTACTTGCCCATTGTATGAGCTTTCAGCAGTGGACAGGGGTCAGCATGGGCACTAAGACCAGTCTGTGGCTACTCGGGGACATACACAGCAAGCTGTGACGCACTGTGTGTTCTGACACCTTTCTACCACTACCAGAAATACTGTAACTTTTTCAGCAAATTGTGCTAAAGTAGGAAGCTCTTTTGTGGACACAAACAGGCTAGCCTTGCTTCCCTTGCAGATTAATGAACCTTGGACTTTGGTCTTGCTTGAACCTTGACACGTGACTCATGACACAAGTTCACTGGTTGTCCTTCTTTGACTACTTTGGGTAAGTACTAACCACTGCATAGCAGGAAGTCTACCAGAAGGCCTGCCATTTTGGAGACACTGTGACCAGAGCTTTTCAGCCATCACAATGTGGCCCTGTTAAAGTCTCTCAGATCCTTATGCTTGCCCATTCTTCCTGCTTCGAGCACAAACTGACTGTTTATTTGCCTCCCAAAATATCCTACCCAGTGACATGTATCAATATAATGATTAACATTAATGTTGTTCGATTCACTTCTCAGTGCTTGTAATGTTAAGATTGATCATGTACATGGATTATTCTACATTACATAGAATAATTTTTTGTACCTTCAGATCACCTTYAAACGCAGATGATGTTGATTTGCTTAAACTAAGGAGCAGGATGGGGTATTCTTTTTTTTTTTTTTGCTGTTAGAGCTGATGGTCACAGTACATGTTGTACACACTATTCTTGTGAGATCTGCAGTGAGGATCGCTCACCCTGTGAACACTACCAGCGATTCAACTTGAGCCACCATTCTCTCTCTCTCTCTCTCTCTCTCTCTCTCTCAGAACAGGACAGATTGCTCTGTGGGTGGTTTTCCACACAGTGTTTCAGCATTTTCTCTCTTGCTCTGCTCTTGCTGTTACTTGCATTCACACACATACAAAAAATAAAGTATTATTTAATAGCTATTGCACAATGAATCATTCTTTAGTTACATCATATAGGAAAGACTATTTATTACCTAATTAAATCCCTCCAATCAATACAARAAGTGTGGAGAGGTATTTAAAAAGCCTGACTTGGGCTGAGAGGTGTGACTGKGCATTCAGAGTGCTCATACTGTAGCAGTCTGACTCATACTGCAGTCTATAGACTGGTGGGATTATTTAGGAATGGCATTTTTGGCTAAAACAATACTGAGTGGATAGACATAATGGACATAAATATTAGTACGCTACAGTACATAGTATTAAAGAAAATTATATAGGGTGGAATGAATTATTAATACTTAAAGTTAATGGACTCAWATTATWTTATATTACATAATATTACATCCATCTTTATATACAGATTATGGACTCTAGACCTGAAAGATGTAAGTGTGACTTCAGTGCAATCATGCTCTGGGCGGTCAGAATTATTGAGAACGGTTCTTTAGTTTACTTTGGTTAGGAAAATGGATATTATCCTATATTAACTCTTCTTTCTATGTGCGAGAGAGATTTAGATAAAGATGGGGAATATGAGGAAGAGAGAGAGACTGAGAGCAGAGCGTTGCCGTGGGTTACCACTCCATCAAGGAGCTGCTCTTCAGAGCTATTCCGTAGCAGACAAGAGAAAATGTGTGTGTGTGGTGTGTGTGTGTGTGTGTGTGTGAGTATGTGTGTAAGTGTGTGAGAAAGAGAGAGAGAGAGAGAGAGAGATGCTTCTGTTTTCTCAGTAATACTCTGTGGTCATAAGTGTACAAGATGGAACAATTCATTATATTAATTTACAAATCAATTCATCGCTGTTACATCATTTACATCCTGTGTATAGTTGTGAGGGCCTGGAGTCCCTACCAGAAGGAGGCACAACTGGCACAACTCAAAACATTAATTAGTTTAGATTGCATATATTTRGAATGTTGAGAGGAAACCAGATTACCCTGAGGAGACCCAACAAGGACAGGGAGACCCCATGCATAGAGACAGGAGGCAAAATTTTAACTCCCAAACCTTGGATTTACATTACATTTACAGCAATAAGGCTTACTGTTCATGTTATCTCATTCTCCATCTGAGCAATTAAGAGTTAAGGGTCTTACTCAAGTGGCAACTTGATGGTGCTGGGTTCGAACCAATGCATTAACCACTGAGGTACCCCTCGCCTAGGATATTTGAGATGACAAGTTTTGCACAGTTTATCTCCTAATCTCTATGAGTTCCAATGGTCCACTCTTCTGTGGCAGTTTTTCTGTACATATCACTGATCTGACAAGTAAGG
This sequence comes from Clarias batrachus, assembly GCA_003987875.1. Taxonomy (NCBI): domain Eukaryota; kingdom Metazoa; phylum Chordata; class Actinopteri; order Siluriformes; family Clariidae; genus Clarias; species Clarias batrachus. The sequence goes on from QMIH01000294.1 coordinate 230,465, forward strand.
TGACGTCCTTCCTGGTTTATTCGAGGCTGGCTTACTCTACAAGGCCATGGATACAGGGGTACCGTATCACAAAACACGTTTGTTTACCTCTCAGCCTTGAAGCTGGGACCAAATTATACAACATGATAGACTTGCTCAAGGTTGTTACCTTGCATCCAGGCTCGAACACGTCTTGAATTTACAACTATACAATCTTAAGACAAGCGCTCTAAGCCACACAATGTGGCAGGAAGGCTACAGTCATTCAGAGAAACATGGTGATTAGAAAAGCAGCTCGGAATACACGATAAACGAACAGGACAGTTGGCATCAGAGGTGGATAGTAACAAGTTACATTTACTCAGTAACATTTACTTAAGTAACTTTTTGAAAGGATTTCTATGAGTAGTTTTACCGCACCATACTTTTTACTTTTACTGAAGTAGATTTGCGAAGAAGAAACGCTACTCTTACTCCGCTACATTCGGCTACACTCGACTTGTTACTTTTCTAACCGCTTATTTGACGCTTTAGATATTCTTTGTGTTTGCTAGAGAAATGCAGCTGGTGGATCTACTGTACCACGTGACTGTGTTTCATCAATCAAATGTAACAACAATAATCACATGACTCCGTTTGACCAATCAGCCGCAATAACAATAAACACATGGAGTCACATGACGACACAGAAAGGGGAGGGGTGTGTTTTCAGCAGTGTTACACAGAGAAGCAAACATGTAGYGGTTAGTTTAGCTGTTTTATTTAATGTTGCAATCTTAACATGTATAATTAGCAAATAGACCAGAGGCTAAAAATATATATAAATTTCTTACATTTGTTCTGCTGGTCACAGTTTATGGTAAAGTTGGTAAAGTACACATGTTCTAATGTTCTATCTGCTGAGCCATTTGCAGGGCAACTGACACTGTTCAAACATACACTGTTCAAACATACTATAGTATGGATTTATTTCAAAAGCTTTATATTGTGAAAAAAGGGAAATTAGAAGATTTGTGTTTCTTATTTCTTAATTCGCTATTTTGTAAAGATATGTAGTTTTATTCATTAATTTTATTACATTTGTTTCRTTTATTTTATTATTTGGAATTGTCACACTTTGTACATTATTTAATCATTTTGTCTGACTGCTTACAATATTTCTAAGAAAAAAAATCAATTGGACATTATGATGAAACAGTTACTCAGTACTTGTGTAGTCTTTTCACCGAATACTTTTTTGCTCTTACTTCAGTAATATTTTGGAGGACTACTTTCTACTTCTACTTGAGTAATATTATTTTGAAGTACAGCTACTCTTACTTGAGTACATTTCTTGGCTACTCTACCCACCTTTGGTTGGCATCCATGTACACAACCACTCAAAAGTCTGGGAGCACTTAGAAATTTTATTGTTTTCCAAGAAAACACACAATATTATTCTGAGTAGAAAATATAGCAAAAGAACAAGACATGCTGACACTGTCAGAGTTACAAATAATGATTTTGATCGAAATGATGAATGTGTTCAAACTTTGCCTTCATCAAAAAAACACGTTTTGCAACAACCTGGCAGATATTTTAGCTGTCAATTCTTCAAGATAGCTCATTTATGGGAATGCTGTCCTTCCATGCAGGGTAAGTGAAAGACACTGCACGAAAGACAAACCATTTATAGTATGGTGCRTTATTCTATAGTTCTGGCAAATGAAACTTTTAAAAGTGATTATGTTCAGCTTTTAAAAGTATCAGTAACTCACATTATTAATCATTTATACAGGTCTGTACCTGTGTGGATGAAACTACATATTTGCACTCTGGTCTGGTGAATGTTATTTATCCAAAATAATATCAGTCCGTAGCTGTTAGGCTGCTTGATCAAACACAGTGAGCAAGCAAGAGATCAGTTGTTGTTGTGCATGAGGACAGGAAATAAATTTAATAGCATTCCTAACATACAACCCAAGTTCAAGTGAAGGAAAACCACATCTATGATGTTTACCAAGTCACGCCTCTTGCTGGATGCTGCCCTTAATTGCACAGAACTAATTAACGGCATCTGTTTCTAGTTAACTTGAGTATGTATATATAGCTGTCAATGGCATGTGGAAGGTTTTGCAAGGAGATGTTGTTATTGACTGAGAGAGAGTGAGAGCAAGAGAGAAAGAGAGAGAAATACTAAAAAGTGTAAAAGAAATGCTGAGAGCCAAATCCATTATACTTATAGTAACTCATGTCATGTATAAAAGTGGGGAAGTGGATGCAATGTGTTTTTTTTTATCTGATCTTTTAAATACAACACATACAATGCATAAACTGTTTCATAGTGAAAGTAAGAACATTTCCACATGCACAATGAGAAAAGAACTCAAGAGACTAGGAATAAACAGCTGTGTAGGCTTAAGAAAACCACTTATCAGTGAGGCTAATTGGGAGAAAAAGAAAAATATAATAAAATATTCTAGGGAGATAAAGAATGAACTCTTCATTAGCACTGGAAAAAGGTAATGTGGTCAATGTTTTGTATATAAAAATCAGGTCAGATCACTACCTAATATACTGAATGACCAGGTTTTTCCATCAATGGACTTTTTTTTCTTGCCTGATGACACGGGCACATTCCAAGATGACGATTCTAGGATTCATGTCATCATGATTCAGGGAGCATGAGAAATTATTTACACACATGAAATAGCCACCAGAGAGTCCAGACTTTAACTTAATTGAAAAGCTTTGCGATGTGGTGGAGAAGACGTTATGCAGGGATTCCTCAATCCATGTTGAGAGAAATTACTGCAACCCTGGATGGAAATAAATGGTGTGAAAATGCATAAGCTTACCAAAGCAAAAGGCCGTCCGATGAAATATTAGAGTGTGAGACTTTTCGTTTGGTCCAGCAGTGTTATTTTATGTGAAATCCATATTGTCATCTTATTAGTCAAAAAAACATTACATAAAGTCATAAACTCATCACAAACATTTAGAAAAATCTGGTGACTTTGATGGACATGTGAAGGAAACTGACACAACTGAATATTTTCTTACTAGGTTTTAGGAGGACAAGATGGGTTGGGAGCCAGAAAAAGAGAAAATAAAGCCTTCACATTATTGCCTGAATTAAAACATACATTTAAATTACATAGCAATGCAATCTGACAACATTTCATATAGTATAGTGTTATACTGTATTAGATACCGCATTTTTTCCTAATCATTAGGTTTCCTTGACAAGAAAACATGGAACTTTGGAGCTTTCACATGCCTGGATAGATATCCAAAGAAAACCTTTTAAAAATGTTTAACAGAGAAGCATATTTGTAGAATTGTTTATAAGGAGTATTACAACTAAATAAGATTAATGCAGTGGGTATGTGCATCATTGTTACAGAAATTCTTTTGATATGACCATATCGTAGCTTAATCACAGATGAAAACAGATGCTCTTAAGGATGTCAAAGGTGGAATATTTGAGAAGTACTATGTGTGAAGTGGACAATTTATTAGGTTCTGGTAGAAACCTAATAAATAATGCTTGCAATGCCAGACTAGAGCTGAAATACTTCGCACTGAAACTATGGATCAGAGTCTTTGAAGTGCTGTCTGACTGAACACAGGTGTTGCCGGTTAGTAATCAGGAGAAAAGAGAGTTGTTGTTGGGAATAGTAGTCCAAACATAGGCTGCATAGAAGTCTGGGAAATTGATGTGTGACGGCATTACGATGACTGAAGCTAATCGTTTTGTTCCTTTCAGTACCAAGTGTTTTTTTTTTTTTCAGTGTGCTCCAACATGTCAGGGGCACGATTACTCTGTGTTTATATACAATAGCTTCTAATGACCTTGCACTGTGCATCCAAATTGTGCACTTATGTAAATTAATATTTTTTTTTTTTCATTCAAATGCAAAAGAAAACTATGTGAAATTAAATTAACTGCAAATATACTACACATGTATGCGGCAACACGTTTGTCCTTACATGTAAGGAGCTAAAGTTAAGTGTGGCTGAAAGTGTAAGAAATGGTTAAATTCCACCAAAATGTATCGTTTAAAATTCTCACTGAAGTTTTTCCTTTACTTTTCCAAAGAAAAAACAACCCACAACAAAGCATCACTACTCTGTTCTTTACCTTTAATCTGAAAATTGTAAATAAAAAAAAAAAGATAAAATAAAGAAATATATTAACACAGTTACATAAACCTGTCTAGAATTTTAACTAAAGGGTTTAGACTTTACCAAAACTATCTGCTTGGCATGTAGTTGGCATTCCAGTTCATCTAAAACATGTACGTTGTGGTTGAATTCAGGGCTCTATGCAGGCTTCTTGAATTTTTCCACTCCAACCTTGGCAAACAGGTTTCATGCCTCTTACTGACTACACTGAAGGAAAACCTTAAAGCTACATCATGCAAGGCCATCTAATACAAATATGCTTTCAAGTTTAAAGCAGAACTACATATGAGTGTCATTATATTTTATATAGGTGTCTTCATATACAGTACATATATTGGTTTTTATATTATACAAGTTCAAGGATGATTTGAATTCCTTCAAGGTCATCATTACAAAAAGCAAATCAGAAGCTGTGCATGAAAGCCAAAGTGCATGCACTATTCTCACCTGTTTCTCCTAGTGAATTTTAGGAGAAACAGACCAGAAATATATGATACAAAATAGAAACTAAACTGAGGTTAAAAAGAGAACTACCATTTTGTCTCCAAAGTTATAGAAGAGCAAGCTTTGAGCAATAAAATTTTCCTCTGGGAAACCCTGAAATGCAGCTTTCAGGTCAGATGTCAAGGCAGCTATCTAAGACCAAGATCTTTTCCAGGCTCTCACAGAGGTAAAATGTTCGAAGTCTTTTTGACACAAAGGACATTTGGCATTTACCTGTAGGGCAAGACATTCAATTCAATTCAATTTTATTTGCATAACGCCTTTAACAATTGACATTGTCGCAAAGCACAATTTTTTTTTTGCACAATCAAAAGAATTAAGTTTGCATGAAATGTGAATGTGTATGAATCAAAATGATAAGATTGTCCCTGATGAGCAAGCCGAGGACGATGGCGTCAAACTCCCTGACTTTAAGACCGACCTAATCACTGACTATAAAGCTATCAGTGTTTCATGAGGTGTTTCTGGAATGGAAGACCACAACCCTTCTATCCACCAACCAAGGACTCCGTCTGATTGTACTAGATGTCAACTATGGTTCAATCCAAGAAAGACTACCGCTCCTGCCAACATACGTGATGTGTAATGTGCTGAGCAGCTTGCAGTGGTCCTAACAGATGTCTTCAAAATCTCCCAAAGCTATTCTTAATTCTTAATAATTCTTTCCCCAAAGAGACAGTCTTGTCTCAATTATTCAATTATTATCGGCACTCGCACCAAACACCATAAAGTTTCGTCATGAACCACACGAAGACCAACACTACGAATGCAATATCTGATGACATTTCAGAACTGGAATTTCCTACAAACAAACTGGACTCCATATTAACTTAAGACATCATCTGCTATCATCTGTTACATCTAATCTAAATCACACAGTGACTGCACAACAATTCCTACTATCCGTTTCACCCAAATGAGGATGGGTTCCCTGTTGATTCTGGTTCTTCTCAAGGTTTCTTTCTACTGCCATCTCGGGGAGTTTTTCCTTGCCATTGTCATTTTCTTTGATTCTGTATGACCAATTAGGAATGGGCATTGTTAATATACAGTATGTTGTTAATATACAAATAAAACTGAATTGAACTGAATTGAATTGGATGTCATCCAGCTGTCTCTGTTACACATGAACCAAAAAGAAAACCATTTACCGACTTTCGGCACATTTTCAACGTTCAACACAATCATCCCACAGCAACTCATAGCAAAGCTGAGCCTGCTGGATTTCAGCACTTCTGGAGGCTAGATTCTCTGACTAGGTGATTCCAGTGCATAAGGATTATCAACACCGCCTCCAGCACCAACACTCTGAGCGCCAGTGCTCCTCAGGGACGTGCATTCGGCCCACCGCTGACTCACGAATGTGCTGAAAAATACAGCTCAGATCACATTATCACCCTACAGTTGTTTTGGCCTCATCAGCATACAAGGGGAGGAGGTGGAGCAGCTCACAGACTGGTGCAGGGACAACAATATGTCTTTCAATGTCGATAAAACAAAAGAGAGTGTGTACTTCACAGGAACCCATGGTGATTGCTCCCCACTGCACAWYCACAAAGAACCTTTGGAGAGTGACGAAAGGTTTAAGTTCCTCAGATTTATGTGAGTATTGATACCTTTCCTGGACTCTTACCACATCTGCAGTAACCAACAAAGCACTTTGGGTATCACCAATTAACAGCACCTCAGATGATTATGAAGGCTTGACAGAGCATAAGTAGCAGACACAACGCAGTATCAACTGTTCAAATCAGGAAAGACTATGGATTTATAAGGTGGCCCAAAGTCTCCTGGGATAGGCTCCAGACCCCTGTATATAGGATAAAGCTGTAAAGACCATGAATGGGTGAGTAATAATGATTTGATCGATAGTATTTGTGTTTACATATAATCATTCCGATTCCAACTTAACTGTTTTCGTTGTGGCTGAGTAGAAGAAGAGATTTCTCCAACTTTGAGGTTAGTTTATAGTTCCCACCTTTTATAATAAAGTAGGATTTTTTGATATTGTGTGAACCTTCCCCTGCCTCAACAACAACCCCCACATTGCGCTTCCTCATTCCTTATCATATGATCATACTTCCTACAGCACGTGTCCTAATGTGTTTCCTATCGTCTGTCCCTGGGTCTCTCTATGGCTTACATGTTAATGACTTTTATTCTTTTGATGTACATGATGTAATTTAGGTATGGGAAGGTTCACAGGGCTCCTGGTCAAAATCTTGAAATCTGTTTTAAAAATCTTAAAATCTGTTCTCTTTACAGACACCTTCAGACACATCACATGTTCATGTCTGTTTGTCCATCTCCCCTGCTTCAGGACTGGCTGGTGGACGCAGCAAGCAGTAATTCTTCATTTATTTACTTTGAACGTAACACTTAAGTTCTGCAAGAATTCAGTCTCATCTATGATTGGTTAGGTGCTTTACTATGTATAAAATGGCGGGCCAGCCAGTGCCTCTTTCGTAAACAAGGCARGGTAAAGACTKGTGGGAGGGTCTTCTGGAGTTTACCAATCAGGAACGGAAGCAAAATTTCCTTCTCGGAAATTCAACTCACCTAATGTCACCTCCACATACTGGCAAACAGTGGCAGAATGAATCCACTATATTGGCAAAAGTATTCGCTCGTCTGCCTTCACATGTGTATGAACTTCAGTAACATCCAATTCTTAATCCATCGGGTTTAATATGATGTTGCCCCACCCTTTGCAGCTATAACAGCTTCAACTTTTCTGAGAAGACTTTCCACAAGGTTTGGGACTGTATTTATGGGACTTTTTGACCGTTCTTCTAGAAGTGCATTTGTGAGGTCAGACAAGAAGGCCTGGCATCCCAACGTTTGTCTATCAGGTTGAGGTCAGACCTCTGTGCAGGCCAGTCAAGTTCTTCCACACCAAACTCCTTCATCCATGTCTTTATTGACCTTGCTTTGTGCACTGGTGCGTAGTCTCGTTGGAAATAGTGTGGGTTGTTTTTCAGGAGTGTTTTTCTTCCAGTGAAAGGAACTCTTAAAGACATTTTGGACAATTTCATGCTCCCAACTTTGTGGGAACAGTTTGGCGATGGCCCCTTCCTGTTTCAACATGACTGCACAACAGTGCACAAGGTATCATATTAAACCCTATAGATTAAGAATGTTTTATCATTCTGCTTGGGCCGGTTCGGGGTAGACTGTTGCTTAGATGCATTTTTATTTTGATTGGCTATGATTGTGATTATTAGTGAAATGTTAGGGTCTGATTTAGAGAAAGACTGAGTCCACTTACTGTACAAGTTACTTATAATATTGTTAAATATTATATTAAATAAGTTAAATATAATTTTAAAAAACTGGAAATATTTCTAACTGAACATATATTTAAAGCAAAAAGCAAAAAATAAATAAACAAACAAACAAAATTAGCTGTGAATTTTTACTGCTTGCAATTTTAACTTTCTTTCTCTCTGTGTGTGTGTGTGTGTGTGTGTGTGGCAGTAAAAGAATGGAAGCTAAAGTTGAAACACCCACATGCACCACCTTCCCATTTTCCACTTAAGGCAGCAAAAACACACAGCTTATTCAGAATGGAGAACACTGACACACACACACACACACTCACACACACACACACACACACACACACACACACACACACACAGTACCCAAAGTCATATAAATATTTTTTATAGGTTCTGGGTACAGGAATGCTGGTAGGAGCATGCTGAGACTAGGAGACTGTAGTGGGTGGAAACACAGGTAGGAGGTTTGTCAGTCATTTTTGGCATCAACCACTTGGGAGGATGACAGGCCAAAAACAGACAAGAGTTTCTGATCCTAGAAATCACTGAAAAATAGGTCTAGCTTTGTAGATTCTGCTCTTTCACAGTGATACGCTTTACATCACCTACATACTATTGTCAGTATAAGAGTCAATATGTAGCTTCAGGTACGCATTTCATATGCATTCATTCATTAATTATTTATATTACAAACTGGATTCATCCTTGCCATGAGCATATACGATTCCTAACAGATTATTGTAACAGATTAAAACGTTTAAGGTGGTGTCACCAGCACCTCGGCTCATATTACACCTACAGCTTTTTTTTTTCTTTTTAGTGAACACAGTGTGMTGAAGGTTGAGCTTCCTTTATGTAATATKCTGTTTCGAAATTGCTCTAAATGAGAAGCTCTGCTCTTAGATATCAGCACGACTGAGCTGTACGAGTCGTGCTGCAAATCATTCAGCAAAAACTGTGGGACGGTAAACAAACAGCATGTTTGTGTTTATTTAGTTTCTTTACGGTATGTTCATCTAATGAGCGTCATTAACCGTATTAATGTGCTTGCATAAGGAGGGAATAGAAGAAGACAGAAGGCAGTGCTGTTTGCCGAATTACTGACACGTTTCTAACATGACATATAAGAGTCACTGTTACCGCATGATTATTTCCTAATAACATACTGTAACTACTGTACAGTATGCTGTATTTATTCCTTCTATTTTACACAATACCATTGTTGTTCCTTCCGCAAGACAAGTTATTAGCTCTCACTTACGTTTAATATGTAACTGCGGGACATCTTTTTAAAAAAGAAGTTAATTTCACCATTATGAAATGCTGTAACATGGCTTTTTTAAGAAATGAGAAGCTGCACACTTCATCAGTTAGGATTAAAGAACAGTTGCCAGCTGAAACACATTAATCACTGCASTAATTACCCAAACCAAAGGCGCTTAAGTATTTGCTTATTTAAATCCAAATGACCTGAATGGACAACAGAGTGTGCGCTTCCCTCACACACGCAAATGAAAACCATGAGGGTGAGTCAAAAGCCGTACTCTGGCTGCTTCCAGAAAATACAAATAAATCATACTTAAAAAAAATCTCCTTGCTTTTCAGTACACTTTGTCTATATGTCAAGAGGCTTTTGTATTTCCTCATTAAAAAAAGTTTTAGGCTGGGCTGTGAGCCATGAATGCACTGCTGTCTTCACGACTTCATCAGAAGTGACTCTTCGTCCTCGTATGGCTGCTTTCAGGGGACCGAACAGGTGAAAGTCTGATAGCGAGAGATTAGGACTATAGGGAGGATGCTTTACCACCTCAAACCCAAGTGTTTGCAGATGTCTATTATCATGCAAGATCACGACGCCCTCGGATATCAGTCCTCTGCAATTATTCCGAAGTTCAGGCTTCAGCTCTTCAATAAGCGTCTTAGTGTAACGCGCACTGTCGATTGTTGAAACTTTTTCCTGATAATGTTCCAATACTGGACAATATTTATATCCCAGCTGATTTGTTGACTTTTGAACTTTTTCTTGGTCGGCGATTGAGGAATGTTTTCTCTCAGGCTTGTCGTGATGAATCCATGTCTCATCAACAGTAATGATGCTCTTTAAGAACCTTTCACCTTTCATCCAAACGCTTTTGTTTATGCTCTTCTGTGAGTTGTTTCGGCACAAAATCTGGGTTGGGGATCCATTTTTGCTAACAAATAAACTGATGTGACACGTTCACACCTGCACAGCAGTGACTGGAAAGCCAACAGAAGTTTTAATACGGGCGGAGTACGAATAATTTTTGCGTCACACCTGTAAATTGGTATARCACATAAAACCCACCAGTATGGTATACAGTGGATTTACGAGTGATTTACGAGTGTTCCGCAAACCGAGCAAAGATTTTTAATAGATTTTTAATCGGAAACCGAGCAAATATTAGTTTACGAGCGCCGAGTATCATGTATCACACATGCGACTCTTATTTTGATACCGAGCATCACTCTCTCACCTCCCCAATCGCTTACCCCCCCCACGGCTTTGCAAACACACAGAAACTCTGCTTTGTCGTGAACTCTTTTCAAAGGTAAGGTGCTGGTTCAGTTTATTTTTTTTACTTTACAGCAGTGATTCCGTTAGTATGCTCTCATGCCAGTCTCAGACAGATGTCTTTTTTCCGTTAAAACGGTGTTTCCGCTGTGTTTATGCATTTGTTGTGAAACTTAAAAAGTGATTCCGTTAATATACGCTTATACCAGTGTCAGAGTGATTTCTTTTTTTCCTGTTAAAACGGTGTTTCCGCTGTGTGTGTGTGTGTGTGTGTGTGTGTGTGTGTGTGTGTGTGTGTGTGTGTGT
>QMIH01000294.1:247056-270948 GCA_003987875.1 Clarias batrachus
TACTAATAATACTAATACTAATATTGATACTATAATAATACTAATACTAATAATACTAATACTATMTCTAATCAAACTACTGATACTACTGTACTGTCTCTACTTTTATTGATTCAACTGCCTCAACACTTCCTACTACGGATACTAATATCTCTAATCCAAATAACAGTGCTACTCTCCTCCTTCTACTAATGTTTAAACCTGCAGTATTCCTTCAACTGATGCAACTAAATCTACACCTACTACTATTACGTCTACTATCATTACTTCTGCTACTAATTTGACTCATATCGATAATAATAATTTACTGAGAGAAAATAACTAACAACCTCTGCTTGTACTAATACTACTATTCCTACTACTACCACAATGCATACTGCCACTCCTGATCCGACTACTAATTATACTATTCCTTCTATTAATATTATTATTAATAGTATTATTACTAATTACTATACTATTCCTCTAATCCAACTTCTAATACTACTACCTTGTCTCCTTCTAATAATTCTTTTACATACTTACTAGATTAGATTAGATTAGATTCAACTTTATTGTCATTGCACATAGTCACAAGGCAACGAAATGCAGTTAGCATCTAACCAGAAGTGCAAGTTAGCAGTGCAATATAAACATATATACAGATCTATAAAAACTTGTATGATAAAAGTAAGGTCTATGTATAAATTGTATTACAGAAAGAAAAAATATATATATATGTACATGAATATACAGTGTAAAGTGAGCATAGATGGATAAATTAATGTACAGAATAGTTGTAAATCTACAGATACTACTGTATCTACCCACTACTACTAATACTGAGACTAATCTCTGACTCTGGGAAGATAAGTAACATTAATGGGAATAGTAATAAAAAGAAAACCTTTCAGTTTACACACCTTTGAGTTGAACCACTGCCTTGGGAGTACAGGATGCTTTCTGCATTTTGATCTGAGAATAAAAATATATTGTGCATCATGAAAAAAAAAATCTAGGTTGATACTTTATCAGTAAAAATTATCAGTGAAATTTGTTTCTTTACTTTTTTTGCAGTTTATCTTTAACAAGCGCAACTGTAAAGACTAAAACTAGATTGATTTGTCAATTCTCAATTCCCCTGGTTCCACAGGAATTTGAAAGGACCTTTCGGATTCAAAAGGTCAGATGGTTGGTCAGGAGAAAAGACAAAGCGGAAAACGATGTTTCCTTACCATAGCAGTATGARCGAGGACGAGGAGCAGAAGATTTGGGGGTGCGTCTCATCACACACAGACTTGGAGCTGAGACACTGCAGTTGTACATCTGACTTGCCTGCTCCTAAATTTACAGTCCATGGAATTAACACATAATTACCACACCATAGCAGCAGTGTATTCTGAAACCTGATTGGTCAGAAGGTGATTAATTTGCTATAACAGAGGCTCTGACGAAGCACATGTTGTTAAACGTTGTAAAAACAAAATCGCTCCTTGATGTACACCTATTTTTTGTTAGTAAAACAGTAATGTTTTGTCTGTAGAACCTCACTTGAGACAAAATAATTCCCTAAACTGTATTACTAGAAAAATTAACTTTAATCACCAGGACCAGGACCAAGCATTTTTGATGATCGCCTTGGTAAGATCATTTTATCTCATTGTGGTTAACAAAAGCTTTTTTTTTTTTTTTTAAGTTAGAGCTATTACTTATTCCATGACAGCCAGCAACATGTGATGTTGCTAAAAGATAATTCGGTTTGCCTCAGACTTTTCACTGTTTTGCCTCCAGCTTCATCTCCAGTTCTTTTAATTGTTCTTGTAAGTTCTTGTAATTTGTTCTTCTCAAAAGCATTATTCCCAGATTTTTTTTTTATAATAGAATAATACCGAAAGGAAAGCATTTTAACTGTCAATATATTTTGTTGGTGTTAATTTGGCAAYGATAGGGACAATGGAATGAGTTGGTATTAGGTTGGCATTAGGTTGCACAGTATGCTTTTGATGATCGTAAATAACAACGAGTACCACAAAAAGTACAATACCAGGCAACTGCTAAAATATTAATCTGAAAAGCGAAAAAAAAAAAGTTGTTCCTTGAAAGCAGATGCGAAACAGTTAGGAGTTTTGGACCGTGAGCGTGAAGCTGTCCATCCCGATCAAAATTCTAAACCCAGTTCGAAACTTAAAAGGGCAGTGTTGTGCGAAAGGATGTTAAAAACTCTACCTTTMAAAAACATTGCCGTCCCAACTGTGATGTTGTTGTGACTATATTGCAACAGCCTTCCAATGTTACGCTTCTATAAGAGCAAATGTAACCTTTGAACCAGTGTTTTCCAAACTTTCGGGGCAAACAGTCTCAAATAGACATCATGTATTTTCTCCACCTGCCAAATGTTGACCACTGTACATTTTTATTCAATTCCAGATTTATATGAGGGTGAAAAAATATCCGCGCTGCGGCTGTAGAATTTATTTTAACTAAATTTTAATTTAAACTTTTTAGAATTTAAATGAACTTTTAGAAAGGACAAATAAATACTTCTTCAACATAATCACCCTGCTTTTCCATCTGTCAACAAGCTTTCATATTCCCTCATTTAAAAAAATGTTTTAGGCTGAGGTGCGAATCACGAACGCATCACTGTCTTCACTTCTTCATCAATAGCGAATCTTCGTCCTCGTAAGGCTGCTTTCAGGGAACCAAACAGGTGAAAGTCCAATAAAGAGAGAACTGGGCTATAGGGAGGATCCTTTTACACTTCAAAACAAAGTTTTTGCAGAGTGTCAATAGTGTGAGCAGAAGTGCGCAGACATGCATCGTCATGCAAGATCCAACGCCCTTGTATATCAGTCCTTCCCATTTACTCAGAAGTTTAGTTTTCAACTCTTCAATAAGCATCTCACTGTAAGGAGCACCATTAATTGTTGAACCTTTTTCCTGAAGGTGTTCCAATACTTCTGGCCCTTGAGAATCCCAGATAACTGTAAGCAACATTTTCCAGGTCATGGCTGACTGATGTTTCGGTTCCATACGCTTCCGTTTACTCTCAGGCTCATACTGATGAATCCGTGTCTCGTCAGTAATGATTCTCTTGAAGAAACTTTCAGCATCCGAGTATCAGTCTAAATTTTGTTTGCAGATATCCAAGCGCTTCTGTTTATGCTCTTCTGTGAGATGTTTCAACACCAGGTACACCCTCAGACCACAAACAACTAATCACTGCACGCTGCTCTGGAGACAGAAGCCTTGAACAGAAAGTGCTGATAAGTAGAGGTTTTAATATAACCGGAGTGCGGATAATTTTTGACTCAACCTAGTAATGTAAGACTACTGCAACATTTGAACACCGTATTAGGTCAATAACATAAATACTGTAAATACTATATTATTAACTTTACCTGACTAAAAACCAAAGGAATATATATTGGACTAACTAGTTGGAAGTGGAAGAGCATTAGCATGCATTTCTTGATTCAGCTTTTAAAAAGGTTTTTTAAAAAGCGTGTTTAAATGAGCACTTTTTTTTTGCGCTGTCTCGATCATTGACCCCTAGTTCACAACCTCTAAATGTAAACAGAGTGTAAACAGTGTACAGCATTCACAGACAKTACACACCTCGAGTGATGAGCAGAGCTGTGGCTGTGTCTCAAYCCCAGCTTCCTCTTCAGTAAGTGAGGACAAAGAGCCCTCACAAGTGACAGACTTGCGCATGTTTCGAGCTCTGCTGCAGCCCAGAGCACCACCCAGTACCAACGCCATCTCCTCCGCGTCCAGATCTTCCAAACTGACACTGCCAGTGTGAGAGAACAAAAGAGAGACAGACAGATGGAGAGTAAGGTGGTCAAACCTGTATCCGATAATATGAACCAATTAAAAGTGCAGACTGCAATGTCCATCCATGCACAGTGTGTGAATAGGTATATGGATGTGAGTGTACCTGCGTGTGTCGTTGGGTGGGTTTCCCTGCACGACTGCGCCCGGCTCCCAGCTGTGCCTCCTCCAGGCATCGAGGTGGGCGAGGTGGCGTGTGGCAGGAGAGCGAAAGATCACGACCCCTGACCTCACAGGAGAAATGGGTGGAGAGGGGATTGTAGAGCATGGAGAGGGAGCAGGAAAGCACCCGTGGGGGTGAGGGGAGGAAGGTGGAGAGGTTGACATCTAGACAGAGACAGAAGAACAGAAAGCAACAAAGTAGAAATTAAATGACCCGTTAAATTCTACAAGGTTCAGTTGTTGCGAGCCATGCCCTCTCTTTCTGAGCACCATCGTTGGACTCTAAAGTCATTCTACAGACATGTCTTCCAAATGACAGTCACGTCCTCTGAGTCTCTGAATCACATATGACATAAGTGATGGACTCATACTCAGTAATGCCAATTATACCTCAGTTCTTTTTCCAGACCTAAGACAGACAACTGGGCACCAAAGTCAAAGCTGGCTGAACAGAGACCTTTAACTGCCTGAAACAAGTGTTTCCTCTACCCTGTGGTGGTTGACATTTAAACTTACATTAGATTTAGGCATTTGGCAGATGCTCCTATCCAGAGCAACTTAGGAAAATTGCTTTGGAAGCTTCCGTCATTGGATAGATACAACTTACACTGGGTTACTAGGTTACTAACTAGGTTCCATCAGTTGGAAAGGGGATTAACTTATTTGGCAGTAAGTTCTTTTTTGGGGGGGAGGGGGGGGGGATTAGTCCAAGTATTGAAAAAACAGATAGGTCTTGAGTCATCGTTTAAAGATTGTCAAAGACTCAGCTGTATGGACATCTAGAGGTAGTTAATTCTACCAGCTAGGTGCCAGAACAGAAAACTCCAAACTGGATCAGCTACAGAGGGCAAATGGTGGACGTGCCAGGAGTGAGTATCCAAACCCGTTACAGATGATCTGCCAAGATCAGGCTCCTACAATGAAGACCAAAATAAAGAAAAGCACTCCTGAAGATTTCTTATCCTGTCAGGTTCCTCCACCTTCTGACTAGGACGCTGCTCGTGAGGGTCAAGGCCATCACGTCACTTCTTGCTGTCACGAAGGACATTGTGTGGACAACTATATGTCACCAGCTTTTCTTTCAGCCAAATATATTACAGCCAGTGTTCCAGGACACTATCATGAGTTGTGCATTGGAAACACTGAGACGTGATTCTGTCATCAAGATGTGGTTCCCATGACGACAAACATTGAAGAACTATGTTTAGGTTTTCTCTTTTCGTCCTGGCTCAGTCCCCATTTAATCGTTGTTCCTTGTTTTAGTACCCTATGCTTCATGTTATAACTTGTGTCTGTGGTAATGCTGAAGGCATTATTTGACTGTGTCAGACTTTTTGCTCCTCCTGTAGTTTGCCCCCTGGCCTCTAGAGGTCATTTGTGTTCCCCTTAGCCTAAGTTCTTCATTGTGTTGTCTCATTAGTTATTCAGATCACCTGTGTCTTGTTTCCCCCAGTGTATTTAAACCGTTCATTTTCTCCCCTCTTATTCACTCGGTTTTTGAGTCCCTCCTCTGTGGCTCCTGTTGAACTTCTGGCTATGACTTAGTGTTTCCTGTTGTAAGTTCCTCAGTCTTTTTTTGCTTTGATTGTTCATTACCTGATTGTTTTCTCCCCTTGTGGAGGCTTTCATTTAAGAGTTTATTATTTTGTCAATTCTTTTATTTAATTCCTCTGAGTGAGAAGAACTTTTGTTGATGACAAGCTGCCTGTGATTTCTTTTCATATCTTTAAAAATAAATCTACCTTGCCTGAGACTTTCTGCCTTGAGTGTGTTTCAGTTGGGTCCAACCCTATCCCCTCCGTGGCTCAGTGGTAAAATCCTCAACCCTCACCCCGGAGACCCGGGTTCAAGACCTGAGCTTGATAGACTGTCATTACAACGTTAACAAATACTGAATTAATGACCATTTTTTAATTTCCTGCTCATTTACTCCGTAGGMTCACTAAGTAGGCGGCCTCCCCTTCTGCAGGAGCACGAAGGGGCAGGGCAGCTGGATAAAAATCAATGTCMATGGATCTCAGGGGGAGTGTAACTCAAGGTCCTGGAGGTCTTCAGAGTAGAGGCGCGTGGTAGGCGATAAATGTGGCATGCGAGTAGGGTGATGTAACACATCCCAGGGACTTCAAAGGCCATAGAATTAAGTGCAGCTGTTTGATCTCTGCATGCAGGACAGCTGTGAAAAGATTGCACTCTTGCGTAGTGCCAGCCTTCTGGATCATCTCGCTGAAGACGGACATAGGCCACTGCGCTCAATGTTAAGGCTGCCGATCCCAGCTGAGAAAGCCACCCAGCCACTGGATGTCAAAAGGAAATCCCGCCTGAGGCCCTTGCGCCCAATAGAGAGCTGGGAGGGGATATAGGTTTCCAGTTGCTGAAGAGTTCATGGTTATCTTTGACGTATTTTCTGTTTTAACGATGCACCAAATGTTCTCTATAGGTGAAAGATCTGGACAGCAGACATGCAGACATGCTGTTGTAATAGCTGCAGTATGTGGTTTTGCATTGTCCTGCTGAAATACACAAGGCCTTTCCTGAAATAGACGTTGTCTCATTTATATACCTTTCAGCATTCACAAGCTGCCCATATCGGATGCACTTATGCACCCCCATACCATAAGAGATGCTGGCTTTCGAACTGAACGCTGATAACAGGTCGAAAGGTCTCTCTCCTCTTTAACCTTGAGGACACGRCGTCTGTGATTTCCCACAAGAATGTCAAATTTGGACTGTAGGAGGAAACCGGTGTACCCAAAGAAAACCCCCAAGCATGGACGAACATGCAAACTCCATGCACACACAGACCCCGACGCAGGACTGAAACCCTCGACTCTGGAGGTGCAAGGCTACAGTGCTAACCAYCACGCCACCGTGCTGCCACAATATAAGAGTTGAATAAAGTAAAAAAAAAGCTGTACAGTGTTAAGCCAGGTTATCATGTGCATGGCGTGATGTTTTAGTGGCCACAGACATTACATTGTGCATCTACTATTGGAGAAACACACTTTACATGATCAGACTATACTACAGTGGGGTACTGCTCTGATGTTCTGTGGAGATATTTACACTTCACAAATTGAGTGCAAGAACTCAAAAGAATCCTGTTGTATAATATGTATTAACCAGTTAAAAACTTCTACATGTACAGTTCATGATCAAAGATCCATCACACCTGTATGCGGTTGCCACAAACATATATACAATCTAAATAAATCGTTACTATTGTTGGTTAAACAAACTATAAACATTGAGCAGTAAGGCACAACATAAAAGAGGAACACCCACCCACCCACACACACACAATCACACTCTTCGTACCGTGTCTTTCCGGAGGGGCGACTCATCAGGACCCATTCTCAGACAGCGTCTCCAGAGCTCCCTCTACAGCTCCCATGCCGCTGTCACCCTGCAGGTTAATACAATATTCATCTCAAATTCCAGTTCAGTCACTTTTTGCGCCATTGTCTGGTTTGAATCAACAATAAAAACAAACCTACAGATTTTTCTTTTTAATTCCAGCGCTAATCGGAAACTTAACTTCAAATCAGTCTGCRCTACTTCGTTATCAACAGGAAGCGAGAAAGCTCCTCATCAGATAASCTCTATGACAAATAAACGCAAGTCCACTTGAGCATTTCCCTCAGTAATAAACCGATTATCTTTATTTACACCAGTAAACATAAGATCAGGTGATCTGCTTGATGTCTTCATTGTGTCAATACAGAAGTGTCTGAGAATCGCAAATGCTCAGAGCTATCACATGCCCTCATGCTGTTACAGTTTGTTAACATAACAAGGGCATGCACCTATAGCATTTACTCAACAGCAACAGGTATAGATTTCATGTATTAAAATTCTCTGAAATTTATTATTTTTTAACAAAATCAAATCCAAAAGTATTTGATTCATTTTTAAACAGTAATTTTCCATGATGACTTTTTTTTTTTACTATTAAAGAAAAAAAAAACTTTCAAATTCAAATTTGAATTTTTATTTGTCACATATGCAACTGTGCACAGTATGATATGGGGTAAAATGCTTACACAACCCTGTTTGTGACCTTGAAAAAGAAAAGAGACATAAGGCATAAATGCTAATAGAAATAGGAAAGAATAAGATATAAAAGATAAAAATAGAAAATCAACAATTTTGTTACAATAAGATAAAATATAAGAATATAAAAAAGTAAGATCTGTATAAATAAACTGTATTAAGTACAGTATGTGCAAAGCAGTACGAGGTGCTCATGGAGTGTGAAATGAAATGAGGAGCAGCAGTGATATTGTCCACACTGTAAACCTGAATAAGTTGGCAAAACTAAAAAAGTTTGAGGTAATCAGTTACGTCAAATTTTTTAAGTAATGATGTTTCCAATTTTAAGTAAACAGAACTATCAGTTTTTGAGTTTGTTGTACTCATTCATATTAATTGTTCTTTACGTGCATGATTGAGTAGTCTAACTCGTACTATTTAGTAGCAATTATAATTTTTTTAGTTGTTGCAACTCAAATAAATTATTCTTGGTCTTTCGGCTGCTCCAGGCAATGGGTCGCCACAGAAGGCAATCCGGTTCGCACACAAGCTTGGCACAAGTTTTATGCCAGATRMCGTTCCTGACTCAACCCTCCCATTTTATCTAGGCTTGGGACAGACACTTCATCCAGTTGTTGGGAATCGAACCCAAGCCTTTCGCATGGCAGGCAAAACACCTTCTGTACCACCTAGCCACCAGTGCCATATTGCCCTGATGACGTCACACACAAAATCGCTAGTCTAAAAGATTTTAAGTTGGTGGAACTTTAAGGTGACAGTTCCTGTTACTTAAGTACTTAGTAATGTAATGTTGAGCTAACCTGAAAAGTGTCATTTCTACAAACTCATAAATACCAAAACGTTCTAAATACTCATCAAGGCCTATTAAATTGAACTAATTGTAATTAATTAAGTTAACAGTACTCAATATGTTTAATTACTTTGAGCATTAGGGTTTACAGTGCATCTTTAAAGTACAGTAGTGCAATAGCAGTCMTCTTTTGTATGTAAACAAGTCATATGTTTTACGTCTATATCCAGATTTTCAGCTGGGCCGATTATGCCAAACACTGACAGCGGCATTAATGTACAGCTGTGCCCAAGCCAGAGGCAGACAGGGCGGCATCACAAGCGATGTTCAATTCAGAAGACAAAAGAGGATGCCTCGCAAGTCTCCTGTGCCCAATCTTCCATCATGCTTTCCTCTACTGCACTTTGTCTTGTCTTTTTTTTGTATAGCTCTAAAAAAAATTTTTTTCATGGTTAATTTAGTCTTAGAAAGTTTTGTTAAGTCTTAGCGAGTTTTGTTAATTCATGTTGTATTGTTTAGAACCGTGTACTGAACTGTATATGGTGGAAATGACATACTAATTAAAAGCTTACTTGACTTGACTTATTGATGCCACCTTTAATCCCTGACTCCCAGCCCACAGAGTGCATCATTTACATTGTTATCTCATTATATCTGGAAGCATTAGAGGGTCTTGCTCAAGGGCCCAACTTGGTGGTCGGGGGATTTAATTCTAGGACCTTCCGAACCGTAGTCCAATGCCTTGCCCCATTTTGGCTTTCGTCTAAGCCCAGGCTCCAGCTCCCTGATCTACCTTGGACATTTTTCTATGTTCGCCCAGCGCCGCTTTGCCCCACATTCCACCACTGCCAAGGATGCTGGTCTGTGGTCTTGCTTCAAATCTGCCTCCTTGCTCTCCTGATGAGATCAATTCAAGTCCCTGCTCACCTTATGATGTCACTCCACCTCCCTGCTCAGCTGAGATGTCGCTGTCACTCCCTTATCTCACTTTGCAAAGAATGTCACCCCCCCCCCCTCTGGATTAATGAAAAACGTACTTCCCCTCTTACTTCTTGGTGGAATTTGCTTCACCCTCTGACTCCTCAAATTACAGTGGCCCTCACTCCTGGCTTTCATGTCGTGCCATGTCTTGTCTCTGGCTTATCACCTCATCAGCCCGAGGAAACTTACAGCAAAGACGATTCGATGCAAGTGCATTTTACTCTTTTTTTGGAGACCAGTGTTGGGAGCTGTCATAGTGGTAGTGGTGAACTACATTACCAATCAGCACCAGTATATAACCTGTTTAGCACCTGTTCCTGTTTCAGTGTCTTAATGTCAAGCTTGTTCATTGTCATGTGTTTCAAGGCAAGCAGCATGTATAGTTTATATATTTTTGCCTTGAATGTTCTCTGGATATTTTAGGTTTCATGTTATCACGTTTGTTCGTACACCATCTAACAAGATATTTCCACTTGAATGTATGTTCGAATCCACTAATCCCACAGTTAACAAGAAACTGCAAGGTACAAAGTCCTCTGTCTTGAGGACACTGAGAACTTCTTTGGTAAATGCTAAATAAACATCAGCTTACTCCTAAAGTAAGTTTCACTTTATCAACTATTTCCACAGAAACAGATTTTAAAAGACATCTAGAAATGCAACATCTGCTTTCTATTGGAAATAAATACACCCCTTTTGACTAATACAAAGTTTATTTGTCCTTTTTCTCATGCCTCATGTCATGTCAACGTGACTTCTTAGCACACTAACTAACAGCCCAAAATCTCTCCTGAAACAACCCCCCCCCAGCACACACACACACACACACACACACACACGCACACACACATGCACAAACATATACAGCTACGTGAAAGCTATTATTTGAAGAGTCGTGGGTTAATAAGCACGTGAGTATGGACACGTGTGCACGCAAACTTGCAATGAGCACACCATTTAATCAGTCAGCAAACATACTGGCGATAAGCCTGTTATTACCTCCATGCACACACAGATACAATCAAACAGATACACACCTAGAGACAGAATACAGATAAATGAATAGATCAGATTTTTTTTTTAAAAAGGATGCAAAGTTTAACAAAGAAACAAACACAAAAAAACAACCATGCCAATTAAATATTTAAGTGACGCTTACCGTGAAATGCGATTCAATTAGGTTTAATTAGATTTGTCATGTTTAATACAATACTTAAATTCAGCTAATCAGTTAAGTGGAATAATATCAAACAAATTAAACATGCTAATTCAAGGACAATTATGATGACACAAATGGCACAAAAACAAATAACCATTTACTTCAGTAAAAGAAAACTTGCATCTGCATTACTGCCAAACACTAAACACAATGTAATCAGGTTACCTCACTGTGAAAGCAGCCGGCATGCTTCTCCTTGCTTCTCAACACACCCAGTCTCTTCCTCTCACACTCACTATCCTTAACCTAAACTCTCCTTATCCCGGCTTATCTCCCCCTCTTTTCACCCTTCTGCTTTCTCCTTTCCTCCCTCCCGAATCCAGTCCCTCTTCTCATTCCTTCCTCAATCATTTGCTCTCTCTTCCTTTCCTGTGCTTCCCCTTCCCTCCCACTAAAAATTCCTAAAATCTCAGCTGAGTTTCAAACAAAAATGCTGATGTTCTGACTCAGTATCTATTCCACAAGGTCCTGCACGGGATGTATTTCGAACGTGGCCTTGGCATTACTCTGAGCTTGATGTTCCACTTTAGTACATCATGTTAGGCTGAAAGTCAACAACTTACCAAATTGATTCCTAGAAATGTTGCTTCTTCTTCCTGTTATTTTTTTCTCCTCCTCTTCCTTTCTTCTTTCCCTCCCTTCATTCACAATCCATCTATCATTGTTCTGACGTAACACTTACTCCAGCGTCCCTCTCCCAAAGTGCAAACACACGGTGGAGGCCATGATGTGTCATGGCAAACTGTAAAACGCCCACAGTCTGCGTGAGTGTGTGTGTGTGTGTGTGAGTGTGTGTGTGTGTGTGTGTGCATGTGCGTGTGTGTGTTCCGGGTCAGTTGAGCATGCAGGTGCATCATGAGGACATTAAAGCTCCATTCACGACTCAAGCTATGCTTGTCGCCTTAGAAACCAGATTAGCATTGAAAACAGAGGCGGATGAATATCTTCTTAATCGGGCCTTCATGTTAAACGGGAGCTCATGAACCCAGTGCTATTTTTTCACATAACAGTAAATACAGCATATCATCAGTACCTGCTTACTGTGCTTCATCAAACAGGGTGCCATTAAATAAAAGGGCAAAGAAAAACCCCTGGGTAAAACAACCAAAAAAACAAGACAAGCTATATTTATAGCTGCTACCTAAGTCTATGTTACGATTTTCTACCCTAATGTGACATGGATTGTTTATTCAGGGCTGTCTCATACATCTGAAGTGGCCCTAGAAGTGGCCCTAGATCAGATCCGATATGTGGTCATGACTTTTTGCCTTTGCGCATGTTTTGGGCCTTGATGTCATCAGTCGAGTTTTGGCTCGCTAAGCTACGACTAGTGAACGCATAAGTCACATTTTTTGGGTAAAGTGAACATGTTCGAGCGAGTTCAAGTGCCCTCCTTTAAGTGTGTTACACCACCCCCTATTGTTGGGTTAGAAAAAGATAGTTAGCTGTGCCTTGAAGGAAGAATGTGACAACCTTCACTCTCCCTGGCTGGTACCTGTTGTTGTTTGACAGGGAAGAGCCATAAAGAACAGTTGGGAATTGGCCATAGTAAATCAGGGAGAAAGTATATAGGGGGTGTTATGTGAAGTGAAACTAACCAGCTGTTGCATCCCATATACTTTCTCTTTTACCTCTCTGTAAATTTTATTCTCATAACGCCACAAAAAAAAAGCCAAACGTTTAAAAAAAATTAGTTTGAAAAGAACCAGTGCTTGTTTTTTCTTCACTTATTCAGTCCGTTTTGTTGAATCTGTACCTGCTATAGCCTCAGATTCCCAATCTGATCTTCAGCTGTTGTTTGGTTTACTGTACTTGTTCTGCRTTCACAGATGCTTTTCTGCTCACCACAGAGTTCCTGCCAGCTCAACCCAGCCTTCTACTCTGATCCTGCTTATCACCAAGGCGTCAAAAGAACTGACGCTCATATGATGTTTTCTTTTCCTCCCCACCATTCTACACACTGTAAAGTCTACACTGGAGAAAAGCAACAGATTTGTTCTATGGGGCAAATAGTTTGCTCATGTTATGCATTTATGTGCGGAAAGAAGCTAAATGTATTAAAGTAGCAAAACAGCAATATACAATATATATATAGGAAATAAGCTTTGTACACTGTACACGCTGACAGACTTTACTGAAAGCATGTGGGAAAATGTTGCCGGTTGTTTTCACTTAATTTTTTAAATTTTTTATTTATTTTATTTTATTTATATAGTGCTTTTAACAATGGTCATTGTCTCAAAACAAATTTGTTTTGTCAGTGCAAAAAAAGTGAAATTATAAGTCGATTCAGATTATACATACTATTGCAACTAGTGATAACCATTTAATAATAAGATATACAATAAATAATAAATGTATGTTTGATTACGTCCTTTGATCTTGAATCTAGTTCAGGTCATCTACTATTTATTAATATACGATTACAATTAAACTAATGGTGCACAATTAATCACATTTTATTTTCAACATTTGTATTTTTACTTGATTTTATCTGTAGTGGAAATGATCTAGTAGAAATCTATAGTTTAATTGTATTCTTCTAACTCGGTTTTACTTTTATTGCAGTGAAATCTTTCCTACTATCCTCTCTTTCCATTTTAGGTCAGACTCAGTTATTATATTGTACTGTGTATGGTTGTGTATGTGACAAATAAGACTTTTCATTAAAAAAAATCTTTGATCGAAATTGCAATATGGACTTAAACAATTATTTAATCACAAAACACTGCGCTTCACATATTACTTTTTAGGTAATATACACACAATTGGGGAATTTACATAGAGTTTGTGTAAATAATTTGAATGCTTGTTTCATTTTTAGATAATTTTCAGGTGATAAATAAATATTGGCAACCAGCCTCTCTCTTTTTTTTAATTTGCTGTTAGCCTGGAGAAATACATTTGATCACATTTGATCAAAATGCTACGTTTAATAGTTACATATGGCAATTTAACTTGCAATCACAGTATGCATCAAAATAACCATAATGCAATGCAATTGTTTTATTTTTTGATCAAATCATGAAAGCAAATATAAGATTATTTTACTATTTAAAGCATTAATTTTTAGGTTCTATGGGCAGAAACCTTTTGTTTATATTGACATTTACAAATGTAAATTTTAAAATAGTAATATACTGTACAGTATATCTAGGAAATAGGCTTCATACACTGACAAATAGACTTTACTGAATGTGTGTGAGGAAGTCTGTTGCCTCAAAGTTTTTTTCATTTAAATTTGCAATTTTATATTGTTTTAAAAACAGCCACAAAATTAAGTAAAATGGACTAAACATAAACTTGAGTAGTTACTAGGGATGTTTACTATAATACATATAATACAGCTTCCCTGGAATAGACAAAGTGGCAGCTTGACAGTGTGGGACTTGAACCCACAACCTTCTGATTAGTACTGTTGAGCCTGCACAGGTCTGCTCGTGGTCCTGTTGTTTTTACAGAACTCAAACTTCCAACCCTCACCCTGTACTTGTACAATTATTTCGGTAGCATCCACAAACTAAACTTGTCTTGCCTGAGTTAACCATTAATAATCTGAATCAGAGGTACCACCAGTGTACCAATTTTTGGAGAAATTTTAAGTTGTTTCAAGTTATGTTTGCTTAAGTTGCAAAATGAAATTTTGAACCAACAGTGTGATGTAAGGTTTGTTGTACTCGTCAATAAGAGTAGACAAATTTGACTAGATTTCAGATATTTCCGCTTGCTCAGTTGAAAGGTTGTTTTTTCTGGATTCCACTATGTGATTAATTGAACCTTGAAATGTGCATAATTTTAATGCATCATGTTGCTGCAATGTGTGCTTGCTAAATCTTTGCATAAGTACACTACACCACTACTGTATCACTTGCCTTCATCCACTCTGCACCTTTGAATTGTCCATAATATCTCCACAATGTCCACGACACCCTCGGATAGCAGTCCTCTGCGTTTAATCYGAATTTCAAGCCTGAGCTCTTCAGTAAGCGTCTCACTGTAGCGAGCAATGTCAGGATTGTTGAACCTTCTTTCCTGATAATGTTCCTCTACTGAAAATCGTAAGCATTGATCAATTTCCCAGCTGATGGCTGACTTTTGAACTTATTCTCGAGGATGTTTCCGTTCCATACTCCACACCGTTCACTCTCAGGCTCTCAGATGAATCAGTGTCTCGTCACCAGTAATGATTCTCTTTAAGAAACTTTCTCCTTCCTTAGTGGTATCGGTCCAGATTTTGTCGGCAGATATCCAAATGCTTCTTTAAATATCTACACATAAGACACCCCAGTACATATAAGCTCATAATGTTATTTATTGTAAATAGGCCACTTTATGTACTTCTGGTTGGATGCTAACGGCATTTCACTGGCTTTGTACAATGACAATAAAGTTGAATCCAATAAATATAACCTGCAACAGCACAATCTACATGTGGTAAACTGTTCAACAACTCAGTTGACAAGATCTCAGTATCCTTCAAACTAGCATGAAAGCAGATAATATAGAGAAAGTCTAGAAAAACTCACCACTCATCTTCCTCCCCCCTGACCCTCCAGTGAGTGTGTGCTGAGATTTTTTTGTGTTCTTCACCTCTGCTAGTCGCTCCATCCCCCGGTCACCTCCTGTGCCGTCACTCGCTCCGTGACCGTGGACGCGCCCTCCCCCGTTCCTCTTTTGTGTATGACTTATCCATTCTCTTTTCTTATTCAGTGAAAAAAGAGGGCTGAGTAGCTCAGCCTACTTATTAGGTCAGCTGCTTATTTTGATACTTTAAAAAAATATTTAAGATCTTCATTTATTAACTTAAAAAAAGTCCAAAAGAGTTCATCATTCATCTTGTTCGCATTCTCATCAAAGGAGTTGTTCGTTACAAAGTAACAATTCCTTTTTTCTTTCTTTCTTTTTTTTTTGGACGGAATGATGCGCACCGTTAGAGAACTGATTAAGAACGAACATCTCCACACAGGAGACGCTGAAGTCCTGATTTAGGATCAGCTGCTTAGCTTTCCTTATGTTTTGACGCCTCTGCCGAAGTTCCCCTCCTGATGCCAATAAACCCCCCAAGCGGCTCATCACCTCACTATCATTTCCTTTTACGGCTTTATCTCGGCTAGCACGCACCACACACACTTCCGAACGCACACACACACACATGGATCAGGGACACTATTAGCAAGAGATTTCCATGTGCAAATCTGTTTTTGTCCTGTAGTTTAGTTTTTTTTTCTTCCTTTACTTAAGTTGCTCCCTTCAGCAGTTATCAAATTTCCTATTCATCCCATTTTTTCTCTTAAGAGCTGGTAAAGAATAGTTCAGTTTTGCAAACGCAGGAGAGCCTCAATCAGCAGTCACTAGTAAGAGTGCTTATACTCGGACATGTTACAACCGAGTCTACTTTTATTGTCATTCCATCCATAGCCGAACAAAAGCAGCGTGTGCAACAAACCTGATCCGAATGTACGGCTACAAGCAGACACATGATGCGTGATAACTGGAGAGCATGATGATTCAAATGGAAAGGAGTGCTGTATCACGTTCTTTTCTGTTCCCGACTCGATCCCTCGTTTCCTCTGGAGCTGAACTCTTAACTTTTCAAATAGGAAACGATCACTCGCATGGCAGGAGGTTCAGGCTCAGATTTGTTCCACAATTTTCTCCCTAATTTATTCATGTCCAATTCCTCCCCATCACTAGGGGGCTCCCACATTAAGGCCAATACTGCCACTCAGTCGGGAGGGCCGAAGACTATCACGTGTTCCTTCCGACCGCATCTTTTCGAACTGCTCGCTCACGCACTGTTGGGGCGGAGTAACACACTCGGAGGACAGCGCTATCCGCTCCTTCCGCTTGCGTGCGCTCACAGACGACCCTGATTGGCTGTAGAGCCGCGATCAATGTGGGAGAACTAAGTACCTCTCATCCCTACCCTCAGCCAATCAGCTCTCTCTAGACCTCCGGTTGTGAGAGGTTACAGCATCACCTGAGAATCGAACTCGCAACCTCCAGATAATAGGGCGAGCGCTTTGCCACTGCGTCAAATAAAACAAAATGCAAATAATTTGCAATTATAGCTTTTATGCATTTTTGGCATCTCATCAGCTTTTCAAATTGCTGTTGGGTAACCTTTTAATACCTTTTTTTTTTTTTGGCAAAAAAAAAACAACAAACAGCTCAGCTTTGCTTGATGGTTTGTGACCATCCATCATCTTCTTGATGACGTTCCAGGAGTTTTCTGGAGAAAATTTCTTTTTAAAAATCTTTTTTTTCCCCAGAGCTGTAATTTAAGTACCATAATGAACCATTCGTTCTCCTTAATGAAGCAGAATGACACACTTTTCTTTAAGAGCTTGGTTATTTCACCGTGGTGTGAAAAATCATCTTGTATATTCTCATTGAATAAAGAATAACGGTGGGAATGAATGAATTTTTTTTTCTCATCAATTGACGGATGGTTCATATGGTCCGTTCTCCAAGCATCCCAGTCTCGGTCCGGCCCTTCACTGTCCACTCTTCACTGTTCTCACAGATCATCCTTCACATCAGTGGGTTCCACGTCCCTTTCCGATGCTTATGTGGGCATCATATTAAGGGTCCAACAATGCAATCTGGCAGTGGCCAGGCCGAAACCCTGACCCTCCCACAATAGATTAGTTCTTTAACACAACTATCACTCCTTCATAGAAATAATAAGCAAAGAAAAGAAGCTATGAGAGGAGTCTGAAATGTAGAGATGTAATAAATACAGTGTATCTCCTAAGCTATGGATTAGACACATCATCCTCACTCCTTGACACTTCAAAAGTAGATCAATTAAAAAGTTCCAAGATAAAACACAGACCTGGCAACACAGTGAGAAGGCGGTCTTTTGATGTTGTCAAGGACGCATCGGGACTCCTTGCTGTTTACACTACAAGTGATGTGGTTACCAGCGTCCCAAAGTTCCTTGCATGTTCCCGAGCATTCGGAAACAAAACGGCCGGATTTTAAACATGTTCACACCTGTACCTGACAACCTACAATGCATATTAATACAATCCGTGAACTGAGCCGAGGTAAACCTTAATTACATGGTTACTACAGTACCTCTCTCAAGCCCCTTCATGAAGTCTAAGGTCCCCCACACAGTTTAATCACTGGATCTTCCACTAGAATTTTTTTTTTAAAAAAAGCTTTCAGCTTGCACACACATGGAAATAATATGACTTCGCAACTAAATTGCTCAACGGCAAATGGACACAGAGACCGAAAACAGATGTTGTTGTTTATGCACACACAAGTGTCTCACTATCCTTATGAGGACCTTGCATTAACATGATTACTAACACCAGGTCCAAATCTATCATTGACCTTATTACCTAATTAACCCAAAGAAAAAAATAATAATAATTTACACTGTCGCTGCTTTAGAAGGGGCTGAAGCCTGCATCAACTTTACAATCAACTTTACAATAACTCTTAAATTATTGAGATCATCATTCAAATTTCAATAATACACTAAGACAACCGAGTAAACAAAACAAAATTATTTCATGCTGGAGTCAGAAAGCCATCTGTTCTTGAATTTCATTAGCTTTCTGAGATGTTTTAGCATGCTTCACTTTGTCAGTAAGGTTATATTTAGGTGGTTTATTGATTTCAAAAACGTCTGGGAGTAATCAGGCCTGGGTGTGGCAGGCGAAATTTAACCCAGCTTTCCAAAAATCACAGTTCATTCATGACTTAGCAATGCGAGGAGATAATTACTTTGCTTGTGCACCTTATCTATAGTTACTTACGTTCCCACCTGTATACATAATCATCGTATACATGTACAGAGAAACAGTATATTCTTATTATATTACACCATTTATACCGCACCTTAAATTGTAAACAATTAATCATCTGGTTTGTTTTTTAACTTTACCCTTTTCTCATTGTGATTTTTGCTTGTTGCTTATATGTCGTGCAATCTGTTAACTGGTTGCTGTAACGTACCAATTTCCCTTTGGGATTAATAAAGCACTCTTTAATCTCTACTGTATATCTATCTATCTATCTAGCAAGCAAAGACGCTTTATTAAAACCTGGATGGTTGGCACTGAACCTTTAAAAACCTACACCCTAAGTGAAGTTGCATTGTAAAAAAATTAACAGTAGAAACCAGAGCCATCTATGTATAATAGTGAAAGTACAAGCATTGTGATAAGCACACAATGTAATGAGAACTCAAGGGATTAGATGAAAACGTGTTATGTCCAGATTAACCCTATTCCAGCACCATGGGTAAGAAGAGAAGTGCATGTACTTGTATAGTCCACCCACTGTCCAAGTCTCTGGAGGCAGAGTTATGATCTGGGGTCGCTTCAGTCGCTCAGGTCTCGGCTATGCGGCAATAAAATGAAGTCAGCTAACAACATGAATGACCAGGTTATCACATGTACTGTATGGCATGACACAGGAATACTGTCTCATCCTGTATACACAGGGTCACGAGGTGTATGGATCCTATGCCAAAAGACTGGAAAGGGTGCCAGGGCACTCACACACTCACACCAATTAGCCTAATCCGAGAACATGCAAAAACTTTGTGCACACAGGCTCAAAGGCGGGCATCGAACCCAGACCCTGGTGGTGTGAGGCAACTGTGGTAACCACTATGCCACTTTATATGTGTGTGTGTGTGTGTGTTTTAAGAATCCCAAAAGGGCCTGGATAATTTAAAAAATGTTTTTAATCATTAGAAGAAAGGGGGGGCCCTCGGACATTATTACATCAGCACTATTAAAACAGCATTATCAGAGCGATGGCGATGACGTCATAGCCATGGCGTCGTGGTGCTGTGGTCATAATGCTTGGACCATAATAATAATAATAATTTAAAAGTTTCTCAGCTTTCATTTTATATAAAAAATTACACATGAAATTCATGAAGTGTAGCGGTTGCTATGGATACAGGTGAAAATGCGTTTTAAGGAGATTTTTTTGGTGACCTTTAGAAAGCGAGAAGCTGTACATAATGTTTCTATACATAATTATCACTAGTGTTTAAACTTCCAGAAGCTCGTTAAAGTGTTGCTTCAGACACAGTTTTCTACAATACACTGTTAAAGTACTCAGACACGCCTTTCGTGTCGGCCCAGTGTGTCACATTTCTGTAATTTATTTATATCGAATGTACTGTTTCTAATGTAACGTTAACGTTACCTGTAATGCTTCTGGAAATTTCTCCAGGTGTCCTGTGCTCTCCCCGTGATCTCTCGTTAGTCCAGCGAAATGAACTGTTAGTTTGTTCTTTTATTCATTTTGAAAATAAAGTCCTCAGAAGCCGATGAAAAGTATTCGTCTCTAGAAAAAAGTTCTCTGTTCATGCTGTTATCCTCATGTGAATAGAGCAGAGGAGAGATGTGTGCTTAACAACACGCTCTTTGTCGAAGTTGCCAGATTGACCATTATTGCCTCGAATCACACCTAACAGATTGCCTCAGGAATGAAGTTCCTCAGTTAATGCCCTATTCAGATTGAATTAGTTTATCAGCAGGATGTCTATAATACATTCTTGAGCGCTGAACCAAAATTCAAGTAACAATTTAAAAATTCAATAAAACAATGGTAAATATACACTATATGGACAAAAGTACAAATTACTTATATACAAGTGAAAGTACAAATAATTTGTAAATAAATACAAATAAAAGCAATTTCTTATTCGCAGTGGTTGATCTGGGCGTTCCTGCTGGATTTTGTTATATGCCATTATTTAGTAAAGCACTCCTGCTTGTGCAATATTTCTTAATTATGTTGTCAGGCTTACCTTGTTGTGAACAAAATAAGAGCATCCCTGTTTTTCTTTTCAGTTTTTGCAAAAGAGGACAAATCATTCTATTCACTTAAGTTTTTCTTAAATTTTACATGTAGAATAAAAATGCTAAACATAAGATAATCTGTGTAGAACACTCTGTACTACATAGATTATCGCTATTATACTACACATACCAACAGGGGCGCCACTAAGRGGGGGAAGTTAGGACGATTCTAAGGGTCCACGCCCTTTAGGGGCCCCCAGAGATCTGCTTTATTAGTAATAACACTACTAGTGGGTGTGGTAGGGGGGCCCAACCGCATATTTTGTCATAGGGCCCAAAATTGCTAGCGGCGCCCCTGCATACCAACATAGTCATGCGTGGACTTGTCTCATTGTGTGTGTATGTATGTATGTGTGTGTACATTTCTGCATTGCGTGATGTATGTAGATTTTGGGAAGCTGATATTATCCCAGGCAGTACTTTATTAACATTACACAGTATCAAACAATACAAGTCTGACATTTTACAATAAAAACAAATTCATGCACTTAACTGTATCCTTACAATTTCTGAATCAAAATACAAAAATAAGAAAATAAAGTAAAAAAAAAAAAAAAAACACTACACACAAACCACACAATTCAATACTGCTAAAGAAAATCATGTTTAGTGGAACTGCTGTGAATTACAGCTCCATTAGTCAGTATCACTCATGCATTAATAAAAGCTCAAAATGTGGATTAAATTAAACACTACAAAAAAACTAACAAACAACAACAAAAAAAAAACACATATTTGGTTATATAGCCAGAAAATATATCATAAGAAAATAATCTGCTTAACATCCATGCATAAGTCCTGAATCTAATGAGTTTCAAAATGGAAGACTTTTTTTTTTTWAATTAAATGATGTCCCTTAATACAGATCACTATTTAGCAAATCTTTTAAATGACAACGGCATTTGTAATTCTAAACAGCCCAGACTAAATAGATGATTAAATTTATGTCCATCCAAATTGTGGGACCTGACCTAAAATTTCTTCATAACATTTCATGACAAAGATATATTAAACAACAAAGTGTATTAATTTTATAATGAATAATGTAAGTGTAATAATAATAATTAAGATGCAAGATAATCTCYCGTTACAGTGTATTCAAATTGTACAATTACGGTTAGGTGACACGGTGGCGTAGTGAATGGGCAATTACTGTTGTTCTGTACAGTATAAATAATGAAATATTACCAAATATACCATCATATTTACAACACAGTGTAGGCTTGCTTTGTCTGTTGTAAGTAATCCTAATATATACAATATATTTGTTTGTTGCTTTGATAAATTACATCTTCTTTGCATTACTTACGCAATGAATACTAAAAATGTGACAATTGTAATGTGGTGCTATAATTGTCCCCCATTAAACATTAAAATTCTGTGTAACTTGTTGACCRTTTATTGTTTAACAATTGTCTTGTACAGTTTATAAACTACTGCCAGGTTTCTGCGCGACACTCCAGTCCACTAGATGGCAGTATTTCATCTTTGAACTGCCTGAAAACACCTCAAAAGAAGTTATRATTTTGCAAAACAAGAGTWTTTTTAAAGTACTTGTAGAAAAAAAAGAAATGAAAGCGGGTTGTATTTTAATTTTTATTTGCAGAAGCTGTGGTATATTTTTCAAGCTATGTGGCAATTTTAGACCTTCTAATATTTGAAAGTATACAGACAAAAAACAAAATTAAATTGCATAATCAATATATTTTGCTATACAATGGTACCTATGCATACGAATGTACTGCCTCACAAATTGTCGCCTTAAGAACTGAAATTTTGCAAGAAATTAGTCTCGTCTGAACCAAGTGCTGGCTAAGTTGCACGTCTGGAAGCCGTTCAAAACTTTTTTGCTGCTACTGTATATTAGGTCAGATCTCAACATAATGAAATGTTTTGGTCCGAGCTGTCACGCAGAGCTTATCACAATCATGATCTAAACAATGGTGAACCTACTGATACTCACAAACAATCAGAATCTGTATTTCTTTGCAAGGCGACTGTGCTAAGTTGTGCATAATGCCAACTGCATTCCGACAGAGTAAAACCACTCATYCGTCTCATTCCAAGAGGCAGAACAGCTGAAACATTTCAGCTTCTGGTGCAAGTCTGCTGCCAAGRAGCCTACATTTATTTCCCCAGTTGGCTCAGAGCAGTGTTTGTTTCACGCCTTGCTACGAACAAACAGCTTAAGAGGAATGATAATAACAGACAGCAAGCAGTATTCACATAGTCTGAAGTCTTAACGCAATAATAACGCCACTATGCTGGTCTTTTGGCGAAGGTTCTGTAAGGGCATTTCAAAGATGATCCAATTCCAACTCATTTGGACATCAATCGATTTGCGTCTGGCAAAAACAAGAATTTGACGTACTAGCCTGAGGATAGGATAACTCAACAAGTTGTGACATTATGAACATGTGTCTGTTCTATGAGTAACAAATCAAACAGGTTGATATGCTTCAATAAACGTTCATTCAATAATGTAGATTTACCAGTGAGAAAAAAAAGACCTGAAACATTTTAAAGAACAACTCTAACTAAGCTAAGAACAGAAAAGTCATAAGGTGGCTTCGTTATTTGTATGTAACAAGGAAACAGAAACACGCACATGAGAACATCCCTGGCGGTGTGGAATCTGAGTTACTATAAAGACAAGACTGGTTTGTATGTAGTCCATCGTACAAAAATATTCTATCTGATCTAATCTGTGCAATAGTTGCATTGGGTTTACCGAGATTACTGGTGGTATTGGTTTGTCTGCAAACCGTAAGTCAGGCTGTTTGCATACGGTTAAGTTCGATTCCTGCCTAAAAGTTCAATTTTGTAATGTAAAACGTAAACCTAAGTGATGTCACCTTATCATTTTTTTTTCTTTTTTTAAAATAATTTTTCCCACTCACGATAGTCCTGGGACCTAAACCGATCAGCATTCCACAACAGCCCACTACTACAGGAATGCATAAACACACAGTGTGATACTCCTCAGCTGGAACTTTTGGCTTCAAGCCAAACACACACACATATATATATATATA
>QMIH01000294.1:271119-289752 GCA_003987875.1 Clarias batrachus
TATATTTTTTGTCAGTTAAGGCACACAACTTTAAAAGACGTCTGTCCGTTCCTGAAGACATTTTATCAAGTAAAAATTCCTTTGAGATATTCAAGCTTGGTGATTTATGACACCCAGACAATTCCAGGATGTTCAGATCATATCCAATCTGACTCGAATGTTGACTTTCCTTGGGATTTTGGAGGTGTTACAGAAGTGAGGAACTCTTGCAGCCCAGAGAGAGAGAGGATCGAGTTTGATATTAGCACGAGCAAGTTTGGCGCCAGCGATGCACTTAAGAGACTTTGCTGTAGTCTATGTGTATGTTTCCAAAAGAAATACATGTATGTATTCTAACTATCTGGCATTCTCACGAGTCTGAATGCGTGACGGACTAGCTGGCTAAATGGCGCGTTACATATAAGCAAATGTTTTGTACGAGGTCGTATCGAAAGGTTTCAAGACTAGTTTCGTAACACGCCAACAGATGGCAGCACACGAATGCAAGACACAGGGAGCACTAGCCTTCCATAAGTCAGCGTGCCAAAAGACATCGTCCTGTGTACATCGGGAGCTGGTGCTATTCTGACCACGTGACCACAGAAACCGTTGGCAAAATGTTTACGCAAAGCTGCAACAAGTCGTTCAARGTGTTTTGAGTKGCACGCATGCTTCAAGAATGGAAGAATGTCACCGGAAGACAATGATAGACCTGTAGAAAATTTTTAAACCATTATGCGACTTGTGCATGATGATCGTTGGAGAACTTTCGCACACACCCTACTCGCCAGATAATAATAAATTATTAATAAGTAAGTAAGAAAGTCCTCTCTTTGTTATCAAACAAAGCTAATCTTGAAACTTTTTGATACCACCTCATATATGAAATATTTTTGATGCTTCTGTTTAAAGTTACATCTCCATTTGCTTCATTGTTTGAAATGGAGAGCTCAAAAAACTCTTATAGTCTGTATTGATCTTCTCTGCAAAGTAATGTAATGGCACTTGAGATGCTGTTTCCCAAAGGAAACAGACGATGGAGATCTTCGGAAAAGTTCTGGAGCATGGCTCTGGGGTTTATGAAACGGTGAGGTGTCTTGTGTCTGCACCATCAAGCTGAATCTTCTTTATTTATGTAGCATTTCAGAGGCATCCGTCTTTGAATAATCTTGCATATTACAGTACTTTAAAGAACATTTTGGGTTTGGTCCACTTTTCCAACCTTTCGTCTCATGTGGGTTCAAGATGAGTAGGAAAATTCCTTCGGTCTTTGCGCTTCTTGGTACAGGTCCTTACCAGGAAGCCCTTCACCTGCTTTCCTTAGTGCTCCGCTGATCGCTGCTCTCTTCTAGGAAGTGTTGCTGAGTCGGCGTCGCAGAAGAGAGGCGGTTTTTGTCTCTGTGTCTTCTTGATCGCTCTCGCAGTCTCTCTAAAGGATGAGAATAAGGAGACAGGAGGAAGAAAAGAGAGAGATGATGAGACGGAGAGGAAACTCAAATGCACTTTTGAGATTAGTGGTAGTTTTAGACGGAACAAAAGTATAACTCGTCCAAGTTATCCAAACATCTGTATGAATAGGTATGTCTATAAGAAAGGTTTCGTCTGTACATTGTTCAGAACTCGCTCTTTCAATGATATCTTTACCACCAGACCCAGAAAAAAATCTCTCTGTCTGTCTGTATGTCTATATGTCTGTATGTCTGTCCAGCCATATTTTGTCACAGCATCACACAAACCTGGCTGGACAGAATTTAATGTAACTTTGGCAGTTCTTAGGTATCTGCCTGAAGTTTAGCCTGCACCATACATGAAAGCAAAATCTTAAATAAAGGTGAAATTATGAACACTTATGTGCCAGATTATGGGCAATTATGAATGTTTTATAAGTTTAGTAGTTAAGTGTACTGCACATACACACGTGGACAAAATTGTTGGCACCCTTCGGTCAATGAAAGAAAAACTCACAATGGTCACAGAAATAACCTGACAAAAGTAATAATAAATAAGAATTCTATGAATGTTAACCAATGAAAGTCAGACATTGCTTTTCAACCAAGTTTCAACGGAATTATAAAAAAAATTAACTCATGGAACAGGCCTGGACAAAAATGATGGTACCCCTAACTTAATAGTTTGTTGCACAACCTTTTGAGGCAATCACTGCAAACAAACGATTCCTGTAACTGTCAATGAGACTTCTGCACCTCTCTGCAGGTATTTTGCCCCACTCCTCATGAGCAAGCTGCTCCAGTTGTATCCGGTTTGAAGGGTGTTACCATTCAGATTATCCGTCTCTTTGATTTGTCATGAATTTTCCTCCTGCGGCCACGTCCAGGGAGGTTGGCTACAGTCCCATGGATCTTAAATTTATGAATAATATGTGCAACTGTAGTCACAGGAACATCTAGCTGCTTGGAAATGGTCTTATAGCCTTTACCTTTAACATGCTTGTCTATCATTTTCTTTCGAATCTACTGAGACAACTCTTTCCTTCGCTTCCTCTGGTCCATGTTGAGTGTGGTACATACCATGTCACCAAACAACACAGTGACGACCTGGAGCCCTATATATAGGCCCACTGACTGATTACAAGATTGTAGACACCTGTGATGCTAATTAGTGGACACACCTTGAATTAACATGTCCCTTTGGTCACATTATTTTCAGTATTTTCTAGGGGTATCATCATTTTTGTCCAGKCCTGTTCCATGAGTTTATTTTTTTACATAATTCTGTTGAAGCATRGTTGAAAAGCAATGTCTGACTTTCATTGGTTAACATTCATAGAATTTTTTTAACTATTACTTTTGTCAGATTAAAGTTATTTCTGTGACCATTGTGAGTTTTTCTTTCATTGACCGAAGGGTACCAACAATTTTGTCCACGTGTGTACATCCTTTGCGGTACTTAAATATCTAAGTTTAACCTGCACCATAAGTGAAATCAAAATGTTGAGTAAAAGTGATGTTATCAAAACTTATGTGCCGGATTTATTACTCTACTTTAAAATAAGCTACTAATAAACTACTTGCTCAATGTAAACAAACACCTGCACCAATAGATATTGATTAGAAAACTGCATATTTTTACTGGGATTAGTTCATATTTTCACCTCTGAACTAAGAGCGCTGAGGAGGTATAAGTGAATTTTAAACCAAAACTTCATCTTTATCCGATCTACTTTTTCGATTTCTCATCTGTGACTCATTCTCTGATTACCGCACAAGGAGTGTATTTGTCTGATTATGAAAGAAGTACGACTTAGTGTAAACAATGCRTAGGATACTCGACCTTACACCATTTTATTTCTTTGTATTAATTCTTAAATTAGAGTACGATTCAGTCGTACAGAAAAACAGGCAGACAGACATGAAATAAAACAGAACCTGAAATACTATCAATATCACTGATTACATTAAAGCTGATTTTAGCTTAAACCTTTTTAACTCTTACTACAAACTCTTTGGACATCACAAAAAAGACAAAAGAGACAGTATTACTTAAATCACTAAATTCCAAAATGTTGATTTAAAAAAAAAAACATTATTATTTGATTTGTAGAAGACAAATATTATACTGATTTATTAATATTTATATTCGAACAGCTGTAAAAATTATTATTATTATTATTATTATTATTATTATTATTTCTCACTTCTGACTATATTACAGTAGATATTAGATTATTTGTTCTTACCAGTTCTTGTGTTTCCACAGCTCTGGGCTTACACACCAGCTTGAGCTTGCTCAGGCGATTGCAGGCCGACACCATGTTATAGGACATCTGCAAATRTACAGTGTATGGAATGTCAATTTTATGTCAGAAATTACTGACGGAAAAAACGAAAGTAATGAACATTTCTGTCGACTAATTCATCTCTGACTCACTTATTTGAGAATCACACCCTATATACAGTAACTGCACCRTCATCCTAACATACAGTACACTTCTGATATAAACCTTGTTTAATCTATGTGTGTGTTATCTAACTGACCAAAGGTCAGTCTCAAAGGTCAAAGCCTTTGAGTAAGGATAGTCAAAGACACAACCAAGGGGCCATGGGTAACTGGGGAAGGGCAAAATAGTCATTCATGAGACAATCATGGACTAGAGTTGAATAAATGCTACWTGGAAAAGCTCAAGTGGGGTAAATATTGTACTTAAACAATATATTTTATATAGGGCTGTCAATATTAAAACGCATTAATTCATGCGATTAATCTAGAAATTTTAGCAAGTTAATTWWWAAAAAATTATGCATATTAATCACATGACCAAGTATGACCCTAATGGCTTCCCTAAAGGGGAGTGTTCGAGTTAAAAAGCATTCGAGTCAAACCGGGATTCTTGACCGCGCAGAATAACACGTGATTAAAAATAAAAAGCAATGAAACCTTTTTGATTAAGTAGAGTTACAGCACAATATAGATGAAACTAATTCTAACATTTCTGTTCTAATAATATTACTGCATACAGTTAAATAAATATACAAGAATAAAATATGATGAAGTACAGAATGATCTCACCATACCGTGATTTTCTTTTTATAGATATCCCTCCACWCCTTTGACACACATACTGTATAAGGCACATTACCGTAAAGAATGTAGAGCCTACTAGATATTGAACAAATCTCATCCCATCAGGAATTTGTGTGTTTACAGGAATACAAAGTGCAAATCTGCCRAAAGAAGCTGAATCAGAGAGATTTATCTACCCAAGAAGTTAAACAGACTCTGCGTGCACACCTTCGGCAGGTGATGTTTGCGCAAGTGGTGCTGTTGAATGTGTGGTTATTCAGAGCCGAACGCAAACATGACCCACCTTCCACTTTCTCTTAGCATTAAACATCCTGAAGTTCTTCATGTTGATGGAGGAGCGGTTCCTCTTCGCAATCTGTGTCCTGGTCAGAGGCTGGAATGGATGTCATATTGAAACACTCAGTGTAATGTACCTGATGAGATTATTCTCAGGGAAAGTGGTGTGTGTGTGTGAGTGTCTGTGTGTGTATGTATGTGAACGGGTAAAAAAAAGGCTCACTTTAATCCAGGGGTGAATCAGGCATTCCTCGGCAGTCATCCTTTCACTGGACAAAACCAAAAAACCGGCATGACAGATAATCAACCATAATGCCATAGAAAATATCAATTAAAGAAACTCAAACACTATATAAAATAAGCTAGATATTAGAAGGTGAAATCATGAATGACCAATGATCATAATCATAAACCATTAAAATTCCCCTGAAGCTTTGAACACGTTCCCGAACAGCACATTGTTTCGCATTACAAAGACTAGAACTCGACTGCCTGGATAGTTCACCAAAGGCAAACCTTAAAAATTGCTCTCCATCCCATATTTAAGCAATATCACATGAGAGAGAGTGCTGTTGTACTGAATATCAGCACGGCTGTGATGCAGTCGTAGGCATGAGAGCGAATAGCTTCGATGTTGCTTTTAGACAAAGATTCCACATGCACCTTTTATTTGTACATTTTTGACATTTGGTGCGCCACGTCTAGTTGGAGATCTTGTCACATGGCTGTCCCGAGTGTCTCTTCACACAATTATGAAGACAGTTCTGGCCTAAATTGATGTTGACAGCTGTTTCTCTGAGGACTTGCCTTGGCTGCAGTCACTCAATAGTTCAGGACTGGAATTTCCTAAAAGTCTACCTGAGCCTCCAATAACTACCTGGACTTCATATYAACATCAATTAACATCTGTTGATAACTGTTATACTGAACCGCCTCCCACCTAACACACAGTAATGAACCTGGGACCTTCCAATCAATAGTCCAATGTCTTAACCACTGAGCTACCTCAACCCATATGGTGATTATCCAATAATTATTTGCGTCCAAACTAACTGCGACTAGCGGAGCTCTCGGCCGACTGTTAGTGTAATTGACATTTGTAACAGTACTTCTTACCGGAGCTACAGTATGTAGCGAAAAAGGTGAGGTGAATAAACTACGGAGGTGGTGGACAGTCCGATAAATCTCCTACATTTCTCGTTCCACTTTGATATGAAATATCAGGTCCTGGGTTCAGGGGTGGAAAGCAATGGAAGGTAGTGCACTAGGGTGTACAATCTCTTGTTCCACGCACCAAGTAGTGCCCTCGATCAGAGTTTAGAGAGTGATTCAGGCCTTGTGATTCAACCAAGAGAGTGGGCTCACTGGACAATTTTGCCTAAGAACACAGCCATGAATAAAGAACCATTCTCCGAGAGAAACTTCTACCGAACATCCAAGAACAGTCTGGTGACAAAAAAACGCCTTTTCCAGCATGATGGAGCTCCTCAGCATAAGGCAAAAGCGATTTTTGGGAAATTTTGGGTCTATTTTGGGAAAAYTCCCCAGACCTTAATCGCATTGGGAACTTGTGATCAATCAAGAGGTGTTGGGCGAACAAAAGAAAGAAAACACAAACTCCAAGCATTGATTATGCAAGACTGTGCTGCAATCAGTCAGGATTTTGACCCAGACGTTGATTGACAGCATGCCAGGGTGAATTATAAAAGAAGGGTCTTGAAAAAGAAGGGTACAACACTGCAAATATKGACTCTTTGCATAAATTCAACAATGAAATGCTTGTAATTATACTTCAGTATACCATAGTGACACGTGAGGAAAAGATCTAAAAACACTAAAGTGGAAATTAAAATATTTGTGTGGATATGAGACACAAAAGTTTGACACACTTTCTGTGCCCCTTTTGTTCAGCCCCCCTTAGTATTATACCAACACCTACACCCTGATTACTGTATAATAACAGCTTGTATATACAGAAAACCGGTGATGACATCAACAACTGGTACACGGCATCTTTTAAACAAACATTAAGTATGATTTCTCAGTACTTTACCCACCCTTGTGGAAGACGCACCCTAACAGAACCGTAGTGTAAAGCTAGACGTTTCCTTATGGGAAGACGTGAGAGATCAAATGTAGCTCAGGTCATTATTCTGATCTCATCATCAACCACGTGACCCAAGCACACACATGTGCGCTCTTATACTGTATACTGCATTCTTTTGAAATGTTTGCCAGATTGTGTTACCTCTGCTCGCTGACTAGCAGTTTCTGGATGAAGTCTTTGGCCATAGAGCTGGTTTGGCTGAAGTAGTGCGAGTCGAACTCATACTTTAACTCCACTATGTTCTTCAGTGTCTCTTCATCTGTATCGCCTTGGAATGGAGAAAGGCCGCTCAACCTGGAGGAAACAATAAACTATTTTATTTAATTTTTTTTTGCCATTTCCTTAACCTCAGAATAAAGTCCTACATTCCAGCCTGGCTTCCATCATGAAGCATTTATATGTTTACTGCAGTGAGTATATACACACCACAATATTCAAGAGTGTGTATATAAGGAAGGCGAGGGTCCAGAATAGTTTGGTGATCCCTCTGCTCAAACACAGCTGATTCAACTAATCTGTTATTTACCAGGTTCAGTGGCTGCTTACTAAATGAATAGATGGATGGGCCTTACTGTAACTACCTTACTGTGGTAGTTACTTAAAGAGTCAGGCTGCCAGCTCAACTTGGAAACAGCAATTAGCCATAACCTGTACGTTTTTGCACGGTGGGAGGAAACCGGATTGCGCAGAGGGAGAACATGCACACAGACCTCGAGGCGGGAATCGAACCCGGACCCTGGAGGTGCAAGGTGTAGTGGTGATCACTAAGCCACTGTGCCACCTTTTAGATGGGTGCGTGTTATTAAAAATAATATTATTAAGAAAAATCATAACCCAAATAGTTACAGTTTGTAATCAGCTACTGGATATTCAAATCTCTGTAATGGTCAATTTCAAACTAAATAATATAGTAGATATTTCCAGCATTCGATCGTGTGAAATGTTTCTTCAATATGTAATAGTTTTTAGGCGCACTTCTCCAGACAACCACAAGAGGTCACCTTCCCTAAAGACCTGCGCCGTCTACACACCTGTTTGCAATTGACCACATTTTTTCCTTTTGTTGCGCTACATCCGTTGTACTTTTCTATGTGGTAATTTGCAAGTCGTGACAACGTCCGTCATGCAATGAGGAAAAAAAAAAAACATGGATGCCACTACGAAACTATGTCTTTTGTCTGCCTTGTCAGAGCATGTAAAGCTCATAATAAGCTACTTTAAAAAGCGCTATTGGAATTACAGGCCTGAGTGACTACTGGGACTGGTTTGCTATAGTGAATTTTAACKATCCATGCAAGACGGAAATTGCAGCACAGCAAAACACAGAACAACAGAGCACGATAACGAGCAACAAAGAGGCTACCATTAACACTTAACAAACTTTAGTTATTAGTATGGTCAATTTAACCAAGTTCACTGCCTGCATAATAACTGATCTAAAGGCTGGACAAATAATTTAAATCCCATGTTTTTTAAATTGGATTTTATAGTCAAACTTAACTAAAATGGGGGAATTTCAGTT
Source organism: Clarias batrachus (assembly GCA_003987875.1). Taxonomy (NCBI): domain Eukaryota; kingdom Metazoa; phylum Chordata; class Actinopteri; order Siluriformes; family Clariidae; genus Clarias; species Clarias batrachus. The sequence continues at coordinate 279,546 of QMIH01000294.1, forward strand.
TTTTTATTTAATCCAAATTATTCATGGGGGCTTAGTGGTTAGCACTGTTGCTTTGCACCTTCAGGGTCCGGGTTCGATTCCTGGAGTTTGCATGTTCTCCCAGTCCTTGGTGGGTTTCCTCCAGGTACTGCAGTTCCCTCACACAGTCCAAAAACATGCATTTTAGACTAACTGCCATTCCCAAACTGCCCGTAGTGTGTAAATGAGCATGAGTGTGTGTGTGTGTGTGTGTGTGTGTGTGTGTGTGTGTGTGTGTGTGTGTGTGTGCTCTGCGATGGATTCGCATCCTGTCCAGGATGTAAACCAACTAAGTCTCCTTGAATAGGCATTAAGTCTATAAAGCGGTATAGATGATAAGTGAGTGAGTGAGTGAGTGAGGAAATGATCGAGCTAGACCAACCTGCAATACCACCACAGCCCACCAGGGTGCAGCAGCCCACAATTTGGGAAACGCTGCTTTACACTCGTAACATTTTTGATCTGATTACACTTTGTAAACCAGGAAGGAGCTTCTAGTGAAAAAGATAACCCCAGGTCATCACATAGGCGTGAAAGTCAAAACTGTAACTTTCCCTTGAACCTGCCAGAGCACGAGGAGAAAACCCCACCATGCGGACAGACCCGGGAGTTCGAACCAGTCGCACAATTTCATGGCTAATTTTTATRACCATGCTCACTGAAAAAGCTTTTATCATTTAGGAGCAGGATTATAAAACATTATTCCGAACCAGATTTATGGTGTATTGAGTGTGGAATTTAATTTGACCCTGTATGTGAGTGTTTTCAAACGGGAAAAACGAGTACTTACAGGATGTAAGTGATGACGCCGATGCTCCTGAGGAAAAGAAACACACATGAGAGAACACTCTTTCACTTCTCGCACCCCGGCTTCGAAACAGGTAGGACGGTTAAACAGAAGCAGCACTGAAGAAGTAAAAACATGCACAATACATCAAATGTACAGGAGATTACTCACGGTTTCAAATGCAAGGGATTGACTTCAACTTCCCCTCGCAAGCGAAACAGTAAACACGAAGCTCGTTTTGTTGTTGATGTTTATCATGCGGGTGTGTAATGTAATGTAATGTAGTGGAGTGGAGTGGAGTTGTTTAAATGCCCTTAACGGTGCACAAGTTATGCTGAGGGTCTAGAAGGGAGTCATTTGGGTGCAGATGTGGTCAGGTTGCAGCATGCCAAAAATGCACTCTTGGGCACTTTGACACATTGCGTGTGTGGTGTGTGTGGTGTGTTTCTGTGTGTGTGGTGTGTGTGAGTGTGTCACTGGGCGTGTGTCTACATGTACATACCACATATCTGCTGCTGTATTAAGCGGCTGAAAGTTGATGATCTCCGGTGCTGAAAGGAGAAATGAATAGTTCAGTGTGGCACTCCAGAAGATCAATTCGCCCCAAACTGAAGTTCTACTACGAGTTTACATCGGGTGCACTTTACCTCGCTCTTTAATTTTTAACCAAATGTAATATTCCCAACCCACTTAAACCAACAGTGAGAGTCTCTGCTCCACTGTGCTACAACAATCTTATCACCGTGATTATTATTCCAACTCGCACGGTTGTGTATGTACAACCTTCAGCTCTGGATAAGATCACCCAGAATGACGGTATCATGCTACACTATGTATAACAGCTTTCTATCTATCTATCTATCCCTCCTTTCACCCATTCATGCTTCCATTCATCCCTTACGCAAAGATAACCCGAGTAAATCCAAAATACAGTTTTTAAATCAGGCGATAACTGGCAATGAGTCTTTGACATCGCTGTGGACGAATTTTGGCCTGCTCTTCTTTGCGGAATTGTTTTAATCCATCCATACTGGGGAGTTTTTAAGCATGAACGGTCTGTTTAAGAATTCCAATCGGACTAAACTTAAGTTCCATCAATTATGGCAAACCATCCAAMTCCTGAAGCTACCCCACATCATCACGCTACCACCACCACGTTTGACTGACGGTATAACGTTCTTTATATGAAACGCTGCGGTAGTTTTACACCCGACCCAAATGTTCCAAAAACTTTTTGTCTCATCAGTCCACCGAATAATATTTGACCAAAAGTCTTGGGAGTAATCAAGATGTTTTTTGGCAAATATAAGACGAGGCTTTGTGTTCTTTTTGGTCGCCTTGGAACTCCGCGCCATGTTTGCTCCAGTCTTCTTCTTATTGATGAATCATGAACTGAACATGAAACTTAACCGAGGCTAGTGAGGCCTGCAGTTCTTTAGATGTTGCTCTGGGTTCTTTTAAGAGCTTTTTGTATTTGAGGAGTAATTTTGGTAGGTCGGCTACTGCTCAGGAAGGTTCACCAAGTTTTTTCAATTTGTGAAYAACGGCTCTCAGTGGTTCGCTGGAATCACAAAACCGTAGAAATAGCTTGGTAACCCTTTCTAGACTGATACTTTATTTCTCATTTGTTCTTGAATTTCTTTGGATCGTTTTGCATTTTTAGATCYATCAGCGTGCTTCACTTTGTCAGAGTTACATTATTTCTTGATTCACCAGCTCTGGTAGTAATCAGGCGTGCATGTGGCAAGTGAAATTCAATTCAGCTTTCTAAAAATCACTTAGAGCCAGATAGGTTTGGACAGCTTTTTTCCCTTTTTAATAACTGCATTTTGTATTTACTCGGGTTATCTTTGTGTCATATTAAAATCTGAATCATTGAAGTAGACAAATATGAAGAAAAAAAACAGGAAGTGAGCAAATACTTTTTCATGTTACTCTACATCTTCATCAGAGACGTAAATGAATCCAATTTTCTCTTCCCGTTTCACTCCACTCATCTCTCACACTGACCCTGACCATGTGACTTCCACTCCACTCATCTCCACACACACTACTACCAGACCTGAAGAACCCCATATATTCTTTTGTTCTTTCTTTCTTTTTTTAATGCATGTTCACTTGATTAAGTACAATTAATCCTTTACTGTACCACTTACCAATATACTGAGGGGTGCCTCCCATGCTCTTATACTCCTCTCCTTGTAGAAAGCAATGTGCCATGCCAAAGTCGATGACCTTAATATGAGGATTGCGGGCATGCTTATCAGACAGCATGATGTTCTCAGGCTGATGGAAGACAAAAGAATATTCTTATACAAAAAAATTMAATCCATTTCACACAACATGCAAGGATCTATAAATGTAGGTTGAAAGTTCAAAACTACTGTAAAAGCAGCCTCGTTTCCTCCTGCCATCCAAACCTTCACCTGTTCTAACTGCTGGTTGATTTTTCCCCAATTCTTCGACTAATACTTACTACTATAAGACTTCTCCTTCTTCTGAATGCTGATTTCTTTCCCCTACTCAATATTAGGCAGGTGGTCATAATGTCCCATGAAATCCCACACTTATTCGACATTTAACCTCTTCCTATTATTTTCACTTTCGTTTTACTGAATGATATGCTTTCATCTGAATACCTGAATAATAAGCTCGGTTTTARCCATCTTAAAGCTGTCATGCAATGTTTTAGCACTGACATAGAAACCACCAAAAACAAATACCATAGCACATTCAGGTAGAGTCATGTCTAGTCCATACAATTTAATATAAAAAGGTGAAAGGTGCTTTTTAAAAATGAGAAATTCTATAGAGATGTGTAGAGCAAAAACAATGCGTTGACAATGTTCCTTCAATCACAAGGCACCTTTAAGTCGAAGTGGCCGATGTGTTTGCCATGCATGTAGTTTGCTCCCTCTAGAATCTGCTTGAGAAACTCGATRGCGTCCGTCTCGGTCAGGGTCTCCTTCTCAGCGATGAAGTCAAACAGCTCACCGCCTCGGATACTGGAAGAAAAAGCGATAGTGAAAGATTTGTAACTTTTTTTAACCAGAGAAGCGGCATAAATTAAATGAACAATTTCAAAAATACAGAACTGTAGAATTTCCTAAATGTCATATACTTCATTATAGAACGGTTGTTTCTGACCAATTGGACAAGAGGTATTCCGTGAGTGCTGATACAGAATGTACCATAACTGAGATGTTTAACTCATTTGAAGTCTGAATGGTGCACACCGACACCCCTCTCTTTTTAGGGTATTTGGTGCAATTCAACCTTATATATATTTATATATATATAAAATGTAGTATAGTATAGTATAGTATAGTATAGTCCAGTATATTATAGCAATATAATATAGTATAGTATAGAAGGGTATAGTATAATATAGCGCTATATTATGGTATAATATAGAATAGCATAACGCTATATCATAATGTAGAGTCATAGTATAGCACAACTCTGTAGTATAGTATAGTATAATATAGCACTATATTATAGAATAATATAGTATAGCACAACACTGTAGTATAGTATAGCATAGCGCTATAGTATGGTATGGTATAATATAGCGATATATTATAGTATAATATAGAATAGCATAACGCTATATCATAGTATAGAGCTATTCTATAGCGCTATAGAATGGTATGGTATAGAATAGCATAATGTTATATCATAGTATAGAACTATAGAACAGTATAGCGCTATAGTATAGTATAATATAGTGCTATGTTATAGTATGATAWAATATTGCACAACACTATAGTATAGTATAGCATATCGCTATATTATAATATAATACAGAATAGCATAGCGCTATAGCATAGTATAGAGCAATCAGTAGTATTGTATAGTATAGCGCTATAGTATAGTATAATATAATATTGCACAACATTATAGTATAGTATAGCATAGCGCTACATTATAATATAATATAAAATAGCATAATGCTATAGCATAATGCTATAGCATAGTATAGAGCTATACAATAGTATTGTATAGTATAGCGCTAGTATCCTTTATCACTGTGACAAATTTCAAAAAAATTGCATGAATTAGACATGGGGAGGAAATCGATTCATTAGASTGTCAAGATTCTTTTGTGTGGCAATTCATGTAGCGACACACTGACTGCAAAAKCAATTATTTTTAATCATATAGTTTTGTATTTAAGGTTATAAAATGKTGCAGTTCCTCTATGATCCTACAGGTGGTGCACTACAAACTATTCACACACTGGCAGGCAGCACAGCATCCTGAATGGTATGAGCAAATTATTTCCTATAATTATAACATTTTAACATAAAATCTGTAAAAAAAAAAAATGTCAAAGAAAAAAGAAGGAAATCATATTGGGATATTTATAAAATCATGATAGTTAAAGAATCAAATCAGCACCTATTTATCGTGATGATATTGTATCGGGTGGTCCCTGGTGATTTCCATCTCGAGTAGGAAGCATCTCCTTGTTTTTTTGTTTTAGGTTTTAACTTCTTGAATCAACTTGACAATAAAGCTGTATATCAGGCCTCGGGATCCGTGGGACGCAACCAAAAAGGTTTTGGTTTAGTTTGAGCAATTTGGGAATGCCAATTAGCCTAATGGCGGCTCTATTTAAAATGCACCTGTATGCCCTCAGATTTGTATATTTGCATTAATGTTGTATTACTTTCAGTTTAAATTGTATGTAAATGTATTCAAACCGTTTTAAACCTATCCTGCTTATCACCCCATGTACTTCCTCATTCTGCATGCAATAGCACTGCATTCAGAGCTTACATCATCATAAAGTAGAACTACTATATACAGTACACGCTTAGAGATCTTGTTTACACACACAAACACACAAACTTACAGCTCTACGATGAGGACCACCTCGGCCTTGCTTTCGAACACATCTTTGAGGGCCATGATGTTCTGGTGTTGGAGTTTCTGCAGGATCTCCACCTCTTTCTCCACACTCGCCCTCTCCAGGCCCAGACGGCTCCCCGCGCCACGCCGCAGCTTCAGGAACTTTCCCGCCCACGGGATGCCGGTAGCCCGTTCATACACCTCACGCACCTGCCCAAAATGACCACTGGGGTGGCGAGAACATATAGTACAGTCAGTCGGTTCTGCTGAAACCAGTTCTGCATGTTCATATAAAGCAATGGCGTGACCAGGGTAAAACCCTAAACCAGGAACTTTTGTTCTMTCGGTAATACATCTCATGACATGTTTATTTTGGTCTGTGTTTGGTCAGATTGTGTTGCAAATAATAATACAATAATAAACCAGGCTCAATACATACAATAGAAATGAAGATTGTTGTAACCACGGTTGTAAAGAGTGGTTATGTCATTAATGTCAAAATGTCTGCACCAACGCTATCACTATCACTTTTGGTTGTTTTTCAGTTTGATGTAATGACGATGCAACCCCGTTAGATACGTGATGATGGGATAATGTTGAATGAATACCGCCCGAATCGATTTTTCTCCGGTTACTAGGGTAACAGCGCTGTGTGATTACCATTGCATCACTCTTGACGTGGAACATGCTCTTGATGATAGTAAATGCACGGCCATAACAACAAGCATGACAAATACCAGACAACAGGTGGTGCTCGTTCATTCATTCATTCATTCATTCATTCATTTATTCATTCATTCATCTTCTAGACAGCTTATCCTGTCACAGATACCTGGAGTCTACCCCTAGGGTACACCCTAGGCAATCCATCACATTGCACACTAGGGGCGAATTGCGAATTAGCCTAATCTGTATGTCCTTGTACCGCGGGAGGAAACCTGGAGAACCTGGAGGAAACCCGGCATGCACACAGACCCAAGGCGGGGATCGAACCCTGATCCTAATAACGATTACTTTGAAACACAATCAAAATGGTAGCCAAAAAATATCCTTGCTTAAGGTCTGAGATCTGTTCTGTGAAGCAAAGTTTGGATGCTGTGAGGTAACGTTTCAACATTAATAGATGCGAGACATGAGATGYTGAAGTCCATCTGAAACTTAAGGGAGCCGGGATGTGATCTGATGTTATGTCGAATGGATGTTAATCGGCATAAATGCTTTAAATAATGGTTAAAACTTCGTTCATTCAACATTATCTCAATGTCATTTTATCAAAGTCATTCTAATCTGGACGTCTTTACGACGTTGTTACAACTCTATTTCAACGGTCGTCCATCATTAGAGATCCGATCAGCTCGACCCTCACAATATACTGTATTTAAGGCATTATAAACATTAATATACATCAGAAGTAGGATGTATTACAGTTSGATACTCAGCTTATGCCTGTATAATGGTATGAAAAAAATGTTGGATACATGAGCTTATACAATRAGCGTACTGTCAATCGCTATATAGAAAGCACATTAATATACAACATTCTTACCTGCCCAGGACGTCCTTGATTTCATACAAATCCTCAACATTATCCAGTTTAAAAACCGCCATGATTCTTCTTTTTCCTCTGTTTTCTTTCCTATTAGAGTCAGAGCCCGACTACAGCATTATTCCTGATATGATCTCTGGAATGTTCAGTCTGAAAAAGAGATAGATAGAGAGAGAGAGAGAGAGAGAGAGAGAGAGAGAGAGAGAGAGAGAGAGTGAATGCTTTGGTCTTTTTTTTTTTCTTTTAATATAAATGATCTAGATATGAGTAACACCCATGAACCCATGAGTTCAAATTAGGTTCAGAAATTTTAACATTATGTTCCGGAAAACAAAGTCATCATGATCAGGACATTTTAGTCATTTTGAATCATCTAGAAGAAAAAAAACACACATATGAAGAAACAGTCATGCCATTGTCACTGTCACTGTCACTGTAAAAGTAAAAGCTTTATCCTGTTTGTACAGTAACTGTGCCAACCTTATTACAGGTTACACAACGCAGCTTCCCCTTGTAGCACAAGGGCGTGTTTGCTTTTGCTTACGTAACACAACCATTCCCCACAGACTCACACACTTCAGTCATTCAGTCTTAGTGTTTTTTTTTGTTTTTTTTTCAATGATGTCATTATGACGAACGAAAACATACAGTAGAACGAAACGAGCGAGTTAGATTCAGGAGGATCGAACACTAACGCTATGTGAGGACTAGAATGAACCTGATCAGCTGATTCAGCTGAAATAGTGACCGGCTATACATGTAGTGAACAATCTGAACGTGGTGTGTTTAATGGCAACTTTTTATTCCTTTTATCATATACTGTATATACAAACATGGCTTTTTGGATCATTTCCAAAAACACTACCTGTCCAAAGTTTAGTTTAGTTCGAACACACCCCTTCTACATTTTTTTATTTCATTTTGCATTGTAAATGCGCCCAAATTGGTCAACAATCTCCTTTGAACAGTATATATTTCAATGTTTCTGCTAATGTATGATCTGTAAAGACTTCATGACGGCTCTATTCTAAAGTTCTGGTTGTTAGCTAGTGATTTCTGAGGTAACTTGTAACTCTAAATGAACTTCTCCTCTGCAGCAGAGGTAAGTTTTGGTCTCGCTTTCCTGGAAGGCCAGTTTCATCACGGTGCTCGATGGGATTTGCAAGTGCACTTGACAATACTGTTCTTGTGAGAACTGTTCCAAAACAGCTGACGTTCGTCTCTTAGATGAACAACCGACTGTTGTTGTTGTTGTGGTTGTTGTGGTGGTTCCATACTCCAATGCCTAGTTCACATGTATATATACAGTGTGTCCCAAAAACGTTGACCAACCACTCAAAGTATTTACTCATCTAAACCCTTTTTTTGGCCAGGCAACGATACATATTTGCACGTGGGTGTGTCTAAGATGGAGTCCATCCACCAAAATGTCTTTGGTTTGTCACCTCAAACCTCACCAGCTTGTTAGRCGGTTTCTTAAATAGAGTTTCTCATGCAGAATTTCCGGGTAGTTTATGAAAACTGGCAGCTATCATCAAAAACAGGAAGCTATTCAGGAAGGTAAAGAAAAAAAGCACCTGTCTGATGTCTTCCTTTAGGAGGACAAGTAAATTTACATAGCTCAACTAGACAAACACATACACACACACACACACACACACACACACACACACACACACACACATACACACACAGAGCAGATGGACGAAAATAAGCAGAAAGATAGACGGGCGGAGATACATCTAGTTGGATGATCCTGTTTCTCAGCCAGACAGGCAGACAGACAGACAGGAAGGCAGAAAGACAGATAGAAATGGACAGACAGGCAGGAAAGCAGGCAGACTGATAGAGATGGATGGCCAGACAAGACATGCCGACAAACAGACAGACGGACGGGAAGGGAGGCAGGCAGATCAGTTAGATAGAAGGCAGAAAGACAGATCGAGACAGACAGACAGACAGACAGACAGACATACAGGAAGGCAGACGGACAGGCAGGCAGGCAGACAGAGAGACAAATAGATAGACAGGAAGATAGGCAAGAAAACAGATAGGATGGCAGAAAGACAGACAGACGTCTACATTGCTTTATAGATAAAGCATCATGTTTTGTCATAAATAAAAGTTAAGGGACGGTGTAATGCATCTCTCTGTAAATAGAACGGAAAACTGATCATCAGCTAGATGTTCACACACTCACATACAGACTATTCACTGCCTTTATCTCTGCTGCGCACCACCAGGAGCTGATAAATATTTTCCTGATAACGGCCCCAGTCCTCCTCCTCCCACTGACTTCCTTCAGTCTCAAAGCAGGAAGTCAATCACAAGACACAACAATAAAGCTCATTCAATCACATACAGTCTCTCTTAAGCCATAAACCACAGAGGAACAATTGCCATCAGACTGCTGAGAGACAGAAATGCTGAAGACAAGCCAACTTCCACCTACCCTGATTGAACTATCAAGCCGATACGTCGTTGACGTTAACGTTGCATCAACGGAAGGCCGGGCCTACAAAAACACAATCAGAATACAAGTCGCTGTGTGTACAGTAGAGGCCTGTAAACAGCCACGCTTCTGTTCAAACATCCTGCAAGCTTCAAGACTCACTCCCAGCATGTCTAAATGTCCCAGCATGTTTTGCATACCGTACTTTGCATACTGGTTATTTATTTATTGTTATCTTTGGAGCCATGAGTACTTTCTATGGAGTTCACTGTAAGTCCATGCACCATCTGTTTTCAGTGTGTTTGGAGCCGTTCCTTTGTCCCTCTCTTACCAGCTGCCGCGACGAGAACGCTTTCAATCACGATACTGAAAATGAACTATTTAATCAGATGCAAATGTGAGATAATATTGGAAATTAAATACTAAAAACAGCAGGCGAATGAATGATGACTTAATTTGGGGATAATATGAGGATACGTGAATTAAAATATTTTTCACACTTAAATGATTGAGATGAAAAAGTATTTGCTGTATTTCATATATATATATA
>QMIH01000294.1:289760-300499 GCA_003987875.1 Clarias batrachus
ACTTCCTGTAGTGAAAAATACAATATTTATTGCAATTTATAATTGCCTGATTTTTTAAAACTAATTTTAATTGCACAACCAGTTGTTGTCCCCTTAAATCAAATTCAATCAAATCCCCTTAAATCAAATATTTAAGTCCCCTTAAATCAAATCATGATTTAAAACTAGCTTTTTGTATTTAATCTTTGTGTAAAATTTAAATTTGTTTGATGATCTAAATCATCTAGTTTCTTATATATTTATAATTTTATTCTTTTTTATTTTTCATAATATAAGTTTTTTATTATTTACGTTTCTTTTTTTTTTTAAATACAGTGCTTTGAAAAAGTATTGGAGCAAATACTTTTTCACGGCACTGTATTAGTTTAAAAAAAGAAACAAATAAATATTTTTTAGTATTTGCCCCCTCCTGATCAAAAAGGATTTTTTTTTTTATTTATCAGGATGGGATGAGATCACGGCACCTTTTTTTTTTTTAAAGAAACAAAAATATATTTTTTAAATATTTTTAGTATTTGCCCCCTCCTGATTAATTATTATTATTATTATTATTATTATTATTATTTGTTTATTTATTTATTTTATCAGGAGGGGGCAAATACTTTTTCATGACACTGTATTTGTTTAAAAAAGAAACAAAAAAATATATTTAAAAAAAATATTTTTAGTATTTGCCCCCTCCTGATGAATTATTATTATTGCTATTTATTTATTTATTTATTTATTTATTTATTTTTATCAGGAGGGGGCAAATACTTTTTCATGACACTGTATTGGGGTTTTTTTTAGAGCAAAATTGTAACGGGTTTATAAAGTCAAGAATTCAGCACAACATGTTTCCCGTCAAATATGTGATGGTAGCTCAGTACTGACCAGAAGGTCACAGGTTCAAAACCCCAGCACTACCACTGCTGGGCCCTTGAGCAAAGCTCTTGACCCTCAACAGCTCAGAAGAAGTACAGTATAAAATGAGATAAATGTCTCATTTTTAAGTCGCGGCTGGATAAAGGCGATGACTGTAAAGTGTTAAATGTAAGTGAATGGCTCTGTATAATGATTGAAGGACATGCTAGTACTCAGAAAAGCTTTACCCATCAGAAACCAACTGGTGAAATATGAATAAGACGCAAGCTGAATATAGCCTACCACAATGATGTGAAAGTACTGTCATCCTGTATGCAGTTGCTACATTTACTGTAGACAGAGTGGTGAAGTTTGAGTAACACATGGCAAATGGAGAAGTACTGAAGTGACAGAACACAACCAAGGTGCATCAGAAGTCTGAATAAATGCCAGCAGTTAGTGGGTTATTTTTTTCTGACCAGTGATGTGCTTTAATAGGAAAAGAGGAAGAGCTCTCTATAGATAAGGACATACAGTACGGTATTGTGCGAAGGTCTTCAGCCACATTTCTTCATATTAAATGAAATGAAATTATGCATATTTAAGAAATGAGAACAAATACTTTAAGTGCCTAAAGATACAATTTGTTTTAAAATTGATTGTCTATGTAACAACCTCAGCAGCAACCTCATTTCCCTTCTCGTCTGTACAAAACCACTCGGCGCTCAGCATCAGCTGTCTACTACAGTAATTAGAGCTGCACGATTAATCGGAAAAAAAATCACAATCTCAATTCATACTGTACATATATCTCATTCACTTCAGATCACACTGCATTCACGAGTCCACTTGTTTACTGGACAACAACTTTACTTACACCCCTATCTCACCAATGCGGTTTGAATCGTGGTGAGACGCGGTGAGGTTCAGCAGGGCCTGTGAGCTTCCTAACTTTTCGTGAGAAAAGATTGGAAACATAATCACTACGCCACTGTGTGGCTTAACAAACAAATTTATTGCATCTGAGGTGCGATAAACTGGTGCAGTTCCCCTATAATTCTACAGGTGGTGCATGTTGAACTACAACTGCCAACAAATCTGAAAAAAAAAATGAAATCAGGATATTTACAAAATCGCGTTACCTTCAGTATCGCAATACGAAATGTATCGGCACCTAGGTCAACCCTGGTGATTCCAATTCCTACTAACTACATGGCTAAACAGTCATTGTTGGATAAGATAAATAATTGGCTAAGACGCTCTAAACAAACATCCATGATCATGTTGAAGTTTAGGATATGTCTTTATGTATGAAACAAGGGATGCTAGTTAACTACATATTAACATGTTAGACATCAATGATAAAAAGAAACTAAGTCTGGTCACACATGTAGAAATTAAATATAGCCAAGACTCTTTGAAAAAAAAATATATTAATGCCAGAGATGTGTTTTTTTTGAACAGTTGAAAGTTTTCACTGATAACTTTCGTTTATCCCATATACAGGGTCGCACAGGGCCTGGAGTCTATCCAAGGAGATTTAGGGCATGAGGTGGGGTACATGCAGGGCACATGCAGACTATAAACAATTTGGGATTGGAAATTAGCCTAATCTGCATGTTTTTGGACTGTGCGAGAAGAACCTTACAAACAGACCGAGGACGGGAATCGAACCCAGACCCTGGAGCCACTAAGCCATCGTGCCACTCCTAATTGAGTTACTTAAAATAAAAATATTTGATGGGTGGAAATGGCTCCCTAATCATGGAATTATGTACAGTATTACAGAACTAGGCTTGAACATCTGCTGCTTCAGCTCATAATCATACTGTATACTGTAGATCAAGAGTGCCAAAAGATGTTCGCCTCTCCTTACATACTGTACTTTAAAAGCCTAGAAATACTTTTGCAATGAATTGTAAAACATCTCACTGAAATCACTTTAAGTTGCATGTCACATTAGGTTCTATAGCTACCTGTGCTCTTAATTCTAATCATTAATAATGCACATCCTACTTTAAGTCCATTTTTTCACACGCCAACATCTGCACATTCACTGCTATACAGAAGGTATGCATGCACATTTTCCTGCAAGTGTTTGCAATTTTCTTCCTACTGTACTGTGTTGACTGTTGGAGGTGAATCCAATTACACCCAACACTGTTGACTTTGGCATTTCTATCCGACTATCAGTAAATAGTTGAATGGGATGAAGAAGGGAAAAAAGCATGCATAATGTAGCATAATATAATCTGGTGCATTATGCATGGTCGAGCTGCAACAGAAATAGATCATGCAATCCGTGCATGTTGGCAAGAGCAATGCACGAAACTATCATTTTTAGATCCAGCTGAGTGTAAAGCTTGGTGAGCTCGTGCTTTGCTTCTCACGCGCATGGTAACAAATTGCGCCCAGGATCACGACTCGAGCCTTTTGAGCTGCGTGACTGCGGAGGAAAGCACGAGCAGGAGAGAAAGAAGGAAAGCCTTTTATCTTCGCTCACCTGGATCTAAAGAAACACCTGATTCACCACTAGTCATGCATTTTCTGCATACTGTATAATACTGTAAATTGCTATTCTCACGAATGCCAACTTGTTTTATTTACAGCGTCACAGTGTTTCCATTCGTATCCGCATTTCTCTTTGAATCCTGCAGCTTGCTACAATCCAGTCGTTTGRTCAGTGGCTTCAGGACATTGGMTCCAAGCACTTACAGTATTTCCGTGTAGCTCGTGCGTGATCCACTATACAGTACTACTACTTGTATAATCCACACACACACACACACACGCGCGCGCGCGCGCGAACAAACATACTCACCCGTGTCTGTACACCGACCTGTAGAGCTTGACCGCGCTTCTGCGTTCCTCTCTGTGCTCCTCATGTGAATCCTCTAACAAGATCTCTGGGAGTTTTTTTTCCCCCCTTTTCTTTTCAATAGTAACCTGATGAGTAAGAGTGCGCAGGACCTGGTCGCGCGGACGAGAACGCGCTTTCAAGTCGAGCGCGCGCCCTCGTGCACTTCGCGGTAACTAGGGTCCATTACAGGAGGAGCTTCAAGTGAAAACTTCATATGAAATAGTGTGTTGTTGTTTTTTTTTCTTTTTCCCTCACACATTTCCACACGTATATGGTATAATATACTACACGATATAATGTTTTAGTTTATAGATTTTCTTTTGTTCTCTATGTTACAGATATATACAAACAAGCCATTACTTCTGCTTGATTCAGTTTCATCATTTCATGATGTCCCACATGATTTAATGCCTGTATATCATTATGTGTAAAACAAAACCCATTTTCTTATATGATTAACCGCCTAACATGATCCGACCTCTATGTAAATTAAATATATTGTACAGTAAATACAATTAACACTTTGATGTTATCGCTAATAATTTCCCCAATCGTGTTCTTTTAACTTATATATATATATATACTAACATAAATAATTTTGTCCCACCCTTGAGTTCTAACAATGCTTATTGGTTTTCTCCCACAGTCCAAAAACAGGCAGATTAGGCTAACTGGTGTTCCCAAATTAACCCATAGTGTGTGTCTTTGTGTGGATTGTGTAAAGTGTCCTGAGATATTCATGGTCCCCATGACGCTGTATAAGCAGTATAGCAGATGATTGATCCCTATATCTCACCATTTTTTGTGAGTAATGCCTCTTTAAAATGCGTACATTCTTTTAATTAACTCGTGTCCGTAAATTAACTCTCCCAATTTCTCTGATGCAACGCCCACAATTTTCATAACCCCTGGTCATTCCTATAGTCACATGACTTTCAGAAAATAACAAACACCTTTGGAGAGAAATCATTTACAAGGAACATTATATCAATCACTGTACCAATGCACCATCATACCAATGTCCACCCTGTTATGTAACTAAAAAAATATGATTGATTCTCATCGTTGCATGGTAACAGGTTGAACAAGTAATAACAGAGCTAGTGTAAGGTGTTACAGCATATTGATCATTGATTACAAATTAATCATGGATACGTTTAATACAAAGGATGTTTAGGTCATTAAAGGAGGTCATGTGAGGCCAGGATACACTAGGATAAGTGCTTTAGTGGAGCAGGTATTTACTGTATATAGAGAAATAAAGGAAGTTACTCTTATAATTGTGTTCTGTTATTCACAGTCCCAAAATGGGGTGTAAAGTCCCAGTTTGACATGAACACCCMATCGTATATGCTATTACAATAGTTTCTAAAATAGTACACATTTGTCAGGGATGGTGTCATTATCTGGTGCAAAAAAGCAGTTGAACTACAGGGTATGTTGTGATGCAAACCTTGAAAGGAGGCAGTGTTACCTCAGTAAAGAAACAGAAGTGGAGAAGGACAGAGAGGAAGGAAGCAAAAGTAAGTGTCAGACATCAGTGAGAAAGAAAAAAAAGACCACAGAGGAAGAATTGGAGAAAGAAGAAGAGGCAGTTGAGGGTCAATGCTAGACAAACATTCAGTCATTGAACTCTACTCTTTTGAGAACAGACAGTCCTCCAAACCAGTCACTGATGGAGCATCAAGGTTGCAATTTCACAACTGAACGTTGAAGGTTAATACCAAGGTAATAACAACAAGTGACCATAATAGCACTAGTTATTATAGTCTTACAACAGTATACATTATAATAGGGCAACAATACTGTAGTTGCAACCTTACACTGACAGTTTGTCAACCTTATCATAATTCAATATTACATTTGTTTAACATATATGTATATTTTTAAAGTAAAATTAAGCTATTGCTATAATGGGAGCAAATTACACTGAAATGTACATAATTATTTTTTTAAATACGTACCTTTCTTCCCAAATTGAAATATGTCTTCACAAAATTCTTGTTTGTAATTCTTGTAAACAGAAAATGTTTTTTACAGAAAGGTATTTGACTGAAGTGGCACATAATAGTAGGAATGACTCAGGTGCAAGATATCACTAATATATTTATGACTGCTTCATAATGTCTATTAAAGCTCTTAACTAGAAGTCCTTAATCTGTAAAAGAAAGTTATATGGATAGAAGTATGGAGACATGCAAATGAAGTAAAATCAAAGAAAATAGTTTTTTTATGGTTAAGTAGGTGACATTTTGTCCCTTTAAAAAATTTGACAGGGACATTGTACATTCATTCACATATCTGTCAGTGTACCAGAATTAGCTAAACGGTATTGAAAACACATATCAGTAGAGAAGCTATCCAGACAGTAAGAATGATATTCTCAGTACAGTACACTTAAGACAAGTTCCTAAAGTGTATTAAAAATATCCTAAGCTAGAGATCTCTAAATTAAACTACACACCCTGACAAAAGCCTTGTCACCTATCCAGGTTGTAGGGACAACAAATAATAACTTGACTTCTACTTGATCATTTTGAATCAGAAGTGACTTATATGAAAGGCAAAGGCCTCTAGATTAAGTTTATTTTAACCAAAATAAAATCTCATTATGCCATGAATTTTAATTATTTCATTAGAACAGAAAGGTCAGACTTTGCTTAGATAAAAGTTTTGTCACTTAACAGAAATAATGTACAGTACAGAACACAAAGTCATGGTGCAGTGGAAAAAGTATTAATATTGTGTATGACTCCCATGAGCGTGGAGGATCCATATGTCTCTGCAAATAACTTAATAATAACTTAATAAAGTCATCCGGACTGGCAAAGAAAGCTTTCTTACAGGACTCCCAGAGTTCATCAGGATTTTTGCTTTCATCTTCAATGCCTCCTCCTTCATCTTAGGAGGCATTGGGTGTGTTGGGGTTCTTCTTCTACAAACCTGGGAATGTGTTAATTACAGTATTTGTAATTGACTAGCTAATCTGTGTTTGGTTGAATCCTTTAAGGATGTGACATGCTCAGACCTTCTCAATAATGTTTGTGTCTGTTGACTGGGCTGGCCAATCCTTGACCTTCTTTGCTTTCAGGAACTTTGATGTGGAGGTGATGGGCATCAAGAATGTCTTGATATCTCAGGCTGTTGATGTTGCCATCCACTCCAGATCTCTGAATGTAACCCCAAACTATGATTTTTCCTCCAGCGAACTTGACTGTTTTCTGTGTGAATCTTGGGTCCATGCAGATTCCAAGAGGTCTTTTGTAGTACTTGCGATGATTGGGATGCAGTTCAATAGATGAATTATTGGAAAAATAAAACTTCTGTCTCTTTTCCACAGTACATCCTTCCTGCAAGCCGTGGGCCTTGGCATTTGAGGCCATTGAGACCACTGCATGAGAGAATTCGAATTCTCTCTGAATTGTTCTTGTAGATACATGGGTTTCTGGTGACCTGTTGTTGTGTATCTCTGCTGCAGTTGAAAAGGGGCTTGCCCTGGACTGTCGAACCAACCAACAGTTGAACAATCGTCCTACATCCTCTTCACTTGACATTAAAGATGTCTGCCACTTCGGCAGGTGACTTGGTCTTCAGGCTCTTGATGATCAACACTTTGGTCTGTGGTTGAATCTTTGGTATGCTGTCAGGTCAGGATGCATTTCTAGTGAAGGTTGGGTGTGCKGGGGTTCTTCTTCAACACACCTGGGAATGTGTTAATTACAGTAAACATACAGGTGACATTGGTTGAATCCTTTAAAGATGTGACAAAACTTTGCCTTTGCCTTTGATATAAGCCACTGCTCCAAATAATCAACTACATGTCCTTCTAGTGACAAGACTTTTGTCAGGGTGTATATATGGTTATGCTCGTCCAAGTTATTTACAGTTGCTGCATATGAACTAAAATATAAAGACATGCAAGGGGTAAATAGATACCTATACTTTTATTTGATAACTTGTGTGCACCAAAATTATTTGGTTCCTTCTTTTGAAATCAGAACACATCCATCTTTACACAGAAGTGATAATATCAGGTTTTTTTAAAGGCTTTTTTTTTTTGGTTTGTTTGGGTGGGGGTGGAACGTTCTAAGGGCAAATAGCTAGCACTTTGGAAATCCCCCTTTCTACCATTAACAGAATTCTAGGCAAGTTAAAAAGAGTGTCATGACTTGGACSACCTGGACCTTCTGAAAGACATTTGTGTTGTCATTGTGTCCCTTGGGGCAGATTTGCTCTTAAAGCTGCCAAAGGGAAAGTTTTGGGCCATACATTTTATTGTACATTATTATTATTATTATTATTTGTACATTCAAGAGATTGATAATGTAGATAATAACCAAATAGCTAATTCGATAATCAGTGCAGTACAATAATATTCTTTTAATAAACCATGTCTCAATGGGTCTTAAGGATAAACAGTATTACTCAATACTAATATCTATATAGTCAAATTGTGCGAATTGAGCATATTAACAAAGTTAGAATCATACAATTATACAGGACGTCTCAGCTAACTATCTCTACATGGACTTTGCTTTGTGCACAGGGGCATTGTCATGCTGGAACAAGTTTCAGCTTCAATCTCCTATTTAAATCACAATTGAATCTAAGCATTGCATGAAGTTTTGTACACCCTAGAAAAAGACCAGATCCTATGCAGAACACACACACACACCCTAAGGGGAATTTGGGAACACCAACTGATCTAATCTGCATGTCTTTGACCTGTGGGAGGAAACCAGAGATCCCGGAGGAAACCCACCAAGCACAGGGAGAACATGTAAAAGAGTGAGAATTATAAGGTTTGTCAGGGTAAGGAGTAGAGTTACATTGTATATAGACCCATTTTTAAATATATAACTGATAACCCATTATACCACTATCATAATTTTTTTTAAATAAGGCCTAATCTTAACATTACTTAAGAAATGTCGTTGAACCCGGTGCTAGGTATTTGCATAAAGGTATCACTATTTATTGTGTATTCCTTATTGTACAAAATTTTAAACTGTATAATATACTAATCGTGTTTACTAAAATGTCCTTTCAGTGAAAACTAAAATCATTCGCCATATACAGCTTTCACTTTTAGTTATGTTATCATACAGGAGCTAGATGACTTCCCAGGGTCCTTGGGTAATCACAAAGTACCTTATAAGGCATCGTAAGGTACCTCTGGTACGACGCAGATGATGTCTGATCCTGACATAGGTCTGTGTCGTTGTGGCTACTCCCTCTTTCTGGGAGGTCTGATTCATCCTGACCTTCTACTTCTGCTTGGAGCTTTTGCACTTTGACTCACCTTCTGCTGCTGTAGATGATTCCACATGGATACCGCAAAGATTTTCACTTCCCAAAAATAGTTCTGCACAGCAGCAACAAGAAGTTTTCTGTAGCGGGATCGTTTCATCTGGATGCTGTAGATTCGTACTTTATCTAAGTGAGTGTGCTGTAATCATAAAATCACACTTTGTGAGAGTATGGATTATTACATAGCCAACCCTCATCAGTGATCAAAATCAACTGAATACTATTATTTATTCAGTCACATTTTTATACATCAAGCTACAGGATCATTCACTCATCCTGTCCTGTTATACAAGGTCGTTGGGGCCCGGAGACATTGCCAGTGGACTTAGGGCACGAGGTCGGGGTACATCCTGGGTAAGGTGGCAAGCCATCACTGAGCACACACATACACACTCATTCACACACTATGGGCAATTTGAAAACGCCAGTTAACCCAATCGGCATGTCTTTGGACTGTGGAGGGAAAACCGAAGCACCGAGAGGAAACCCACCAAACACCAGGAGAACATGCAAACTCAAAGCACACAAACCCAAGGCGGAAATCAAACCCTGGAGATGCAATGCGACAGTGTTAACCACTAAGCCACCATGCCGTCTATCAAGCTAAAGGATGATTTATACATCCTGTATATTTGAATGTTGAGATTTGGCCTTGAGATGTTGACTGTTCTGAGTGATTCTAGGAAATTTGTCTAGGAACAGAGAAGTAACAATAGAACAGTGCCATCTAGTGGATAAACTGAGACAATACAATTTAGAAAATTCTGAAACATATGTAGTTTGTAATAGCATACATACAGGTGAAACTCGAAAAATTGTAATATTGTGCAAAAGTTAATTTATTTCAGTAATGCAACTTAAAAGGTGAAACTAATATATGCAAAGAAAGATAGTTCAAGCCGTGCGTGATTCGTCATAATTAAGATGATTATGGCGTACAGCTCATGAAATCCACAATCTCAGAAAATTTATATATTACATGCAATCAATAAAACAAGGATTGTATAATCAATCAGACCTCTGATTATTTTGTTTGGTGTTGATAGTAGGCCAAATTAAAAGAAAAAAAAAACTCATATGTTTGTCATATACATGAAATGCACATCAACCTGTCAAATAAACCTGATATCATAATAGTTTGGGTTAATCTGGTTTCTCTTTTCATGGAGGAAAATGTTACTCCATGCACTTTTACATCCGTGCATCTATCCATCTAGGAACCTCTGTAGTCCAACTACGGACCGTGAAGAGCAATAGTAATTACCTTTGTATTTATTCTCATTTTACAACCGTAGTAGGGCCTCCAGTCAACAATTATGCACGCATTCACACACTATAGGGAACGCCGATTAGCCTAACCTGCATGTCTTCGGAGTGTGGGAGGAAGCTGAGTACCTGGAGAAAATCTGACCACACCTGAAACAGAAGCATTCCCATCAGGCTGTGATTTACTAATGGGAAAGTTTTGTTTTCCACTTAGACTTAAAGCCAACAAATTTCACGGAACTGTCACATCAGTTACTGTAAAATATTGTGGCCTTGATTTCAACCTTATTACCGACATCCTGCTGTGACCTTCCTCCATTTTGTCCCTCCACAACACGAGGCTCGGGCTGGATACAGCACATTAAAGTTGGAGAAAAACTAAATTAGAAGTTTTTAGAATGGCGTATAAAGGTAGTATGTGCAGCTATAGACGGGCTCTAAAAGCGGCTCGGGCCGAGCA
>QMIH01000294.1:301947-321657 GCA_003987875.1 Clarias batrachus
AATAGCATTACTTGCGTACAAGGCTCTAAACGGTCTCGCTCCCACATACCTAACCAGTCTTCTGATACGCTACAATCCACCACGCTCCTTAAGATCAGAAAACTCTGGACTACTGGTAGTTCCCAGAATATCAAAATCTACAAAAGGAGGTAGGGCTTTTTCATATTTAGCTCCAAGACTTTGGAATAGCCTTCCTGACAGTGTTCGGGGCTCAGACACAGTTTCCCAATTTAAAAGTAGACTCAAGACGCATCTCTTTAATCTGGCATACACATAATTAATTTCTTTACCTCATACTCCAGTACATTCTAATTCTCTTCACCTGCTCTTTATTTTTCCACCCATCCCGAGGCATCTGTGCCAGCTTCAGTAGAAAGAGGCCGACCCTGCGAGGTTCCTGAGGCATCCAGAGAAGGACCTGCTCCAGCTGGATTCTGCTTCATGATGGTTTGGATCTACACATGCTGCTCCTGAGCTCCCAGTGATCCAGACCCMCATCTGCCCYCTGCACCTGCTGACTCATCCCTGAGCTGAACTGGACTTTGTGTTAATTTAAAGAACTTCTGTTATATCGAACTTTCAGCTGCATAACACACATGATGTTATACAATTTCTGTTATCTGTTATCACCCAGATGAGGATGGGTTCCCTGTTGAGTCTGGTTCCTCTGAAGGTTTCTTCCTATTGCCATCTCAGGGAGTTTTTCCTTGCCACTGTCACCCTTGGCTTGCTCATCAGGGACAATCTTATTATCTAGACACATTTTTCTTACACATATATACTGTACACTTCCATAAATTTTCTTTTCATTTCTGTGTAGCTGCTTTGAGACAATGACCATTGTTAAAAGCGCTATAGAAATAAAATTGAATTGAACTGAATTGAATTAAAGTTACTCATCGGATACACTCATATAATGCTTTATCCTGTATATAGCGTCGCGGGGGGGCCTGGAGCCTTTTCCAGGCTATGAGGCGGGGTACACCCTGGATGGGGTGCCAATCCATCTCAGGAAACACACAAACATATTTACTCACTCACTACGGGCAATTTGGGAATGCCTATTAATCTAATCTGCATGTCTTTGGAATGTGGGAGGAAACCAGAGTACCTGGAGGAGCCCACCAAGCACTCCATGCACACAGACCCGAGACGAGAATCAAACCCACACCCTACAGGTGCAAGACGACAGTGCCGACCGCTAAGCCACTGGGCCGCCAAGTAAATCTTTATAAATTAAGAAAAAAGTAAAAATGTCATATCATGCCTGTTAAGGTCATCATAAAGTTTCTCACCAAGTGTGATCCTGATTAAGGACTTTTGTAATCAAAATTACAGTATAAAAATATAAAACAAAACTGATGCGACTTGATTAGAGCAAAATATTAGGTATGTCAGTGTAGCCACAAGGGGGCGCCAAGTGTGATTATTTTCCCTCTCTCCTCATATATGTTTTATGTACAGTATGTGTGAATTTTTATTTATTCAGTTTCTCGTGCCCGAGTCAGTACTGTACTAGTCGGATATGGGACCTAATAAAACTCACCTAAAATGTATAACTGAGTCTTTGACATGCTGACATGGTGCTGTTCAGAAACATGTATATTAAGTTAAATGACATAAACTATGGACAGTCTTAACTCTTTGAGAAGCTGTAGAAAAGAGATTCGTTGCCATGCAACAACAAAATGGAATTTATACACGTGTACTCATATAGTGATTCTGTGGTAGTGGTTATCAAGTGTTGTTCATTTTTATACTGTTGCTAGGAGACCAAACGTCTCATAGGGGATGACATATTTATACAGAGAGAGAGAGAGAGAGAGAGAGAGAGAATGAGATAATCAACCATAATATTTTTTTCCCCTGAAATCGATGTGAGGGAAGCAGAAAAAATGGGCAAGCGTAAGAATCTGAGTGAGACATTTTGCCTCACTGGTAGATTATTGTTCCAAATATCAGATCCTCAGATCCTGTAGCTGTGATGAAGTCTACAACAACTAGGACCTGTTTGGAAATGATGGCAAAGTTTAGACCTTTAGCTAATGTCACCAGAGAAGACACCAAGGACAACCTGTCTTCTATTTTTCATGCTGCCCTTTTATCTACTTCAAGCCGTTTCAGATAGGGGTGGATCCTTTGATGTCCTCCTGGAGGACTTAAATTCAACCTTAGATTGATGAAGCTACTTGGATGAGAAGTCCAGCTGGCGTGACTCATCTGTAAAAGTTCAAGTCAATGTTTTTTTTTTTTTTTTTTTCATGAAATTCATGATCTTAAATTGGACCAAAAATAATGGTGATTATGATTTTCACCATGATCAAATTGCCACTTCAGACGTACTTCAACTGAGGCAGGGAGCATGGTAAAATCTGGGTAGGGGACATGCCTTAAATGAACAAAAGAGAAAAAGCAGGTGTAAACACTTTACTTGCAAACAATTCTTCTGTGGTCTTAAACTTTTGATTTGTTAGCATGACTCCTGCAAACCTTAAATCAATCAACCAATAAATAAATCATTCAATCAATCAATCAATCAATCAATCAATCAATCAATCAATCAATCAATCAGAGTCTGATTTTTGCTATGAAGATTGAAGAAGCAAAAAACAGGTTGTTGGTGTTGTTAGGCTTTTGACTGTTCCCATCGAGGGACCTTAACCGCAGACCATCCAATGTGCACAAAAACTTGGCACAGGTTTTACGCTAGATGCCCTTCCTGACATAACCTCCCATTTAATCTAGGTTTTGGACCGATACTGCATCCACTGGTTGGAGTACAGTAATTGATGGTATTGTTTATATTAATAACATTGACCAGTAATTAAATATATTTCTAAATAGAGGCATTTAACTAGTGTGACATGCCGCTGGAATAAAGAGACATACGACAAGAGGAATTATGGGACAAAGTGCAATAACAGGTGATGAATGATAATGTCACGTTCCTCAGTGTAGAATTTAATGAAACAGCAAAATATTTCAAGTTGACTTATTGTTTTTCAAGCTTTAGACAGAATTTAAATAGAATTGAACATACCAAAAGTCACAATACTATATAGATTTTACTTCAAGACAAAGCACATTAAACAATGCAATGTGTAATAAGCCGTGCTTATCCTTTTTCCCCATGACTTGACTTGGCACATCCTTGGTCCTTGCAAGTTTGACTTGGGCAACCAATTTGAACTTTTCTGTTTAATGTCTCGGGGTAGATACTGTAACCCTCCTTCTGTTTGCTAAATGGCACCAACCCTTTTTCCAGAACCCACACAAGATGATACTTCACAGTTGGGATGGTGCACTTCAAGCTAAAAGCCTCAACCTCACTGATGAGACCAGTCAATCAATCAGCTTAACATTTGTTGAAAAGGATAAAATTGAGAGCCTTGCAAACCACTGGTGGGTGTACTGTACACACATACATTTGGTTCTCATCTTCACCAGTTCCTTTGATGTTACAGTATCTTGGGGTTCAGCTGGAACCTTTCAGACCAAAGTTCATTCTTCTTAGAGTTTATTTGTTCCTCTTTTCTGAACCATATCGTGGTTGTGTGTTGCATTTCGCATATAAGGTGTTTGAACAGATTCTCATGATGCCTTCAGTTGTTCTTCCAAGAAGGAACGGTGGGCTTGCATGGGTCTGAAAGTGGTTTTCAGGTACAGTAATTGGATTTTTCTTCAAAAGGTGCTGGGACTAAATTCAGCCACATATGTATAATTGGCCAATCAATAAAAGTTGTTACATCAATTTTGGCCACGTTCCTAAGGATGGCTAAAGAGGGAACATGGCTTTGTGAATTCTGATATAGTGAATTAAAGATCTTCACACAATTATTGTTCTGAAATGACATCTGATCATTGAACAAAGTAGACACCTTATCCGATTTGCTCAAATAAATAAGAAGGAAATGTGTAAAGTTGTGAAAAACTGAGATTGAATTAAGAGTTGATTTGAATATAATTTTATATATCCTGTATTTTATATATTTTTAGATATAATTCATTATAAAAAAACATCCCATATGCGCTAGATCAGAAGTTCTACTGTATGAAACCAGAGAAAATGTTTTTTCCCCCTTCCCTTATGTTCTCATTGTTCTCTTCCTGTGTAACACAAACTGTAACTCTCTCTCTCTCTCTCTCTCTTTCTCTGTCTCGCACTCTTTCAGTTTTTCTATCTCTTACAAACGTATCCTTGGTTACATGCAGACGTCGAGAGTTTATAAATGGCTGTACCGGATAATAATCTGACTGTGTTGTTAAAACTTTATGGTGTACAGTTTCAGTTCTTTAACTGATAACCAGCTCAGGGACTTGCACAAAATGAGCAGATTTTTTTTTTTGCAACTATAATTCTATATTGAAAAACAGATTCAGAGTGGTTATTTCCTTCTCTCTCTCTCTCTCTCTCTCTCTCTCTCTCACACTCACGCCCCCACATGCACAGTCTCGGTGACGCAAAAACCACTCATAAACAGTTGACGAGTTGACAATAGCCTAGCATCCTGTCTCTGAAGATGGACTTTGACTATCAAAAAATTAAAGGTCAGTCACTTTTTTATCGATTTGCACAGATAAACGTGGTCACAGTGCAGTACTTTACTGTAAGTCACATAGCGATCCTCAGGCATCGCAGAGGGTTCTGTGGTGTGTGTTTTACCACCATTCTCTTAGATGTTTCAGTTTCTTGACAGCGACAGTGTTATTGTACTGTTGCTCATGGTATTCCATGCTCTAGTCACATTGTGTTCTGTTCAGCATCAAGGTCAAGGTTAAAGTTTGTGAATTTAATAGATAAGTACTGTATATCTTAGATTTAGAATTCTTTTGGAAATAACAGGAAATAGCATAATAAATAGCTTATTGAAGCTTGTTTAATATATATTTATGTGTTTTAAAAGCTCTATATATGACAACACTGTGGTTAAAGAGAGATTTGGCGTTTCCGCTCTACGGGCCATTTTAAGATTCAGGGCAAATGTGAAACTATTGAGTCTGGACTGGAGTAGTTTACAAACTTGAAAAAGAAAGCATAATTCAATATGTGCACTTGAGTATAAGAATCATTTGGGATTTTGTTTGTGCGATTTTAGGTTTTTATGTCAGAAATTAACATTTTTAATTTTTCATAGTTTTAAACAATGATTTTTCATGAATTTTTAACACTTTGTAACTCTAMTAACTGTCTAGAAGCAAGTTATGAAGTGGACAATCAGTTGATTTTTTAACAATATCACAGAATCAAAGTCRGAATGAACTCAATTTGAAATTCTAACCAAAGAAAAAAAAAMCCAAAATATATGTATATACAATACATAGTATACAGTGTGTATGGAATATCTGATGAACATCAACACCTGTGAACTGTATCATGACTTAAAACCCAAGAAGAACATATCTGTCAAAGCACAGCATAAGTCCATGATGATATAAAATAACTAATAATAATAATAATAATAATAATAATAAAATAATTATACAAAAAATAATACAAATTTATATATATAAAATACGATTATATATTATCATAATTTATCATTATATATAAAACGCAAAACAATAACTTTAGTATTCATATATTTGTTTATATAATTTTTTTTGTATATATTTTTTTGCCTGGCTCTATATATTATAATATAATAATATATATTTTTAATTATGATAATTTATGATTATCATAATTTATATATGTGTGTGAGTGTGTAAGTGCATGATGTGTTAACAGGGAGGCTTTAAACATCAATCTGTGTTTTTGGGTCAAGTATAATTATTTTTATAACCTGTACAGTTGACCACAACCGGAATATGAGAATGATGTTGCTATATAGAAAAAATATTTWAAAAATATAGAACTCCTAAAAAATACTTTCTTTGGTCATAGGAACATCCAGAAAAACCCATGATCATGTGTATCTGTTCTATTTCTTTGTCTATGTGACCCATTATTTTATTTTTTTTGGGCAATCATGTTTGTATTCATGGTTAAAATGAAATACATGTAGGTTGTGCTGGAAAAAACAGATATTGTACGTCACTCTGTACTGTACAATCCTGAGGCCTAGATACTGTATCTTTATTTATTTATTTATTTTTAATTAAAAATGGTTAAAATGCTTGAAGTTTTAAGTGCTATATCAGACATAGCCTGACTTTTTGCAGTCACAAGGCAGGTTGTTGGTGGTTTCGAAATGGTTTATTGATTTTTTTTCAAGAATGTCTACATAAAGCATTATCACACATTTTAACCTCAATTTCAGAATTGAGCACTGAGCACTCAGAGCAGTATTTTTGAAAAGGCACAGCGCCAATAAAGTTTGTGTTTACTACAAACTGCAAACCTCAGGGTACAGTACTATGATACGTCATGGAACACTACTTCAAGTCTGTGTCACAATATTTGCTTTATACCAGGCATACAGTAGAGTCAGGCAAATGTTTCTGTGGTCAGCTTTTCGACTCAAGATACGATGACAGCCTTTCATTAGGGTGGTGAAGGAGGCTTTCTAAGTTGCTTGGTACAGTATATAATTAGTCCCAATTGAGGAACTTCTCAAGACAGAGGCACTGATGTTGCCCTTTAAGTTGGAAGCACATACATCCGGCCCAAGTGTTCTGCATACTTAAGAAAAACATCCTGAATGGAACATGACAGCTTTTTGAGCTTGCTTTCATAAAAAAAAATAATAAAAAAAACAATTTTGACACATGCCTCATTAAAGATATTTCCAAACACGTTAGCTATTTAAATTTATGAATATTACTTTTTATGTTCTTATTATAGGGTGGCACAGTGGTTTAGTGGTTAGCACAGTTGCCTTGCATCTCGAGTGGTCGGGCTCGATTCCCAGCCAGGTTCAATTCCCGCCTTGAGTGTATGGGGTTTGCAAGTTCTCCCCGTGCTTGGTGGGTTTCCTCCTGGAACTCCAGTTTCCTCCCACAGTCCAAAGACAGGCAGGTTGATAGCTTAGGTTAACTTAAAACATGGAAAATCTGTGTTGCTAATTTATGTTGTGCTGTAAATTTATGACGTTTGCATGTATGCTGCACCTTAGTCCTGGAGGAACGTTGTTTCGTTCCACTGTGTACTGAACTGTATATGGTTGGAATGACAATAAAGCCTACTTGACTACTTGACTTGAGGTTAGGCTAACTGCCATTTGCAAATTGCCCCGTATTAAGTCTCCTGGGTTAAGCTCTAGGCCCCCTGTGACGCTGTATATAGGATAACACGGTATAGATTGAGTGAGTGAGGTTGGAGCCCCACTATTGGTGGTTTGCCACACCTCATACATACTGTAGCATTGCTGGAAGCCTGGGTAAAATGGCGAGTTGCGTCAGGAAGGGCATCCAAACCTGTGCCAACCTGCGTGTGGATCGGATGGTCTGCTGTGGCGACCCCTCGATGGGAGCAGCCAAAAAGAAAGTTAGTTACATGTTGTATACACTAAAAATGGGAATCACCAGTGAACACCTGATATAATATTATTATAACAATACCTAGATGTTGATTMATTTTTTGTATTGTGATTCTATAAGTAGCACGATTTTATAAAATATTAAATTAATAAAATTCAATATAATTATTTTCTATAAAAACTGTAAACTAATTTAACAAATAAGTTGCTTCTGCCATACATAATGCCATGCTGCCTACCAATGTGTGAAACGTTTAGAGTGCACTACTAAAGCATTATAGAGGAATTTCAATGTTTTACCAGCTCAAATGCAGACATATTTATAAATAAAAAAGAAATAATTGACATGAATCAATGTTTCCCATATCTCTAGTATATTCTGTATTGCCGAAATGTTTTGACCAAATACAATACACATACAATTACGATACATTTAAGAACTTTTACGGCAATGAAACATCACCCTACTGTACATATTGTACAATAATATTGTAATTAAGTATTAAAGTAGTTATACTGTAATAAAAAACAACAATGCAATTTAATATTATTTGCTTTGTGCATAGATGAGGAATCTCGTCAGAGGGAAGAGCGAGTCAGCACTCTACCAGCCCTACAGCCAAAACCCCTGCCTCGACCATCTATTGCTACCGAAGCTCCAKCTACTCCCCGGAAGCCTCCAATCAAACCCAGGCGAAGCATCAAATGCCGTCCTATCGCACAGCAAGTATCAGAGCAACCACAAATCCGGGACATTCCGATGGAGATTGGGGTAACTACTATCCAATCATAGATCAATATGAACGTTGAGGACATATTACAGATTTGTTGGTACAGTACAGTACAGTAGTGGGCTGCAATATATATATATATCTCAAAGGGGCTTTTTACTCTGTGTAGTCAACTGATACAAGAATAATTAGTATGTTACATGAAATTTACATTAGGTTTAAATAAAATGTTGCTGMATTTCATAAATAGCACCTTGGAAGTGTGAAACATAAGCATGGAATCACATTATTCTTACTTTTAGAGCTACTAAGTGGTGGAAAAAAATATGTATTTCGATTTAGGGGAAATATGTAATAAAATCAGTTTTTGGTTTACTGCAGATGAAGCAGCTGCATTTGATTTATAGTTTGCTTTGCCTTTCAGATGCCATGTTTTTATATGAAATGTAAAAATATCAATTAATACATATCATACATTTTTCATAAATTGATATGAAAATATATTGTTAAAATGTAGAAAATATCTTGGCAGGAAAGCACTTCCACTTTTCCACTTTAAAAAAARGGGGGATTTCATTTGAATTTCAATGTATATCACAGATCTGTCCACATTTTAAACAGATTATATTTATAATGAAATAAATACATAAGTAATTACAAACATAAACATGAAATGATTTTAGTCTTGAGATCTAGAAATGTTTTTCCACAATCATACTGGAGTTCCCAGGGATGTTCACTGTTTGTTGCCTGCTTTCCCTTGACTCTGTTTATCTCACCCAAACCATTTCAACTGGATTTATATCAGGTGATCTAATACAGCACTCTATCACTCTATCTTGGACAGATAGCGCTTACATAACCTTGAGATGTGTTTGGGGTCTTTGTGCCTTTGGAAAACAAACAATGGATCCAGCAAATGGAAATCAGACGGGATGGCATGTCACTTCAAAATGCTGTGGTAGATATCCTGGTTAAATGTGCCCTTAATTTTGACCAAGCCAACAGTCTCAAAAGCAATAGAACAATCTATTGACCCTCTCTATTTCAAACAAAGACATGGTGGTTAGAACCAAAAATGTCAAATTTGGGATCATCAGACCAAAGCTAAATTTTTCCCCAATCTAATGTCCATTAGTTGTGTTTCTTTGCCCAAGCAAGTCTCATCTGCTTATGTTCTTCCAAAGTAAAATGGTTTCTTAKCTGAAGCCCTGACTCACTCAGTCTCACCTGAACAGTGGAGATACTGTAAATTGACGGTTAATGAGGCTGGTCATTCAAGTAAACTTATCCTCTGTAGCAGAGGTAGCTCTTGGTCTTCCTTTTCAGAGATGGTCCTCAGGGGGCCAGTTTCATCATAACGTTTGAYGGTTTTGGTGACTACGCTTGGGGATATGTTCAAAGTTGACTGACTGATGTTAATTTCTTAAATTAATGATGCACTGTCTTTTCTCTTTACATAACTGAACGTTTCTTGCCGTATTATGGATTTGTACAGTAGTGGTAGTAGCAGTAATAGGGCTATTGACAGTGTACCCACTCTGCACAAAACAACTGATAGCACATTAAGAAGRCAAGAAAGGTCACAAATGAACTCTTGTTCATGAGCCAGATGAGGATGGGTTCCCTGTTGAGTCTGGTTCCTCTCAAGGTTTCTTCCTGTTACCATCTCAGGGAGTTTTTCCTTGCCACCGTCGCCCTCGGCTTGCTCATCAGGGACMATCTTACCATTTTGATTCACACACATTGCATACAAACTTACTTCTTTTTATTGTGTAAAGCTGCTTTGCGACAATGTCAATTGTTAAAAGCGCTATATAAATAAAATTGACTTGACTTGACTTGAACTCTTGACAAGGCACACTTGTGAACTGAAAACCATTCCAGGTGACAGAATGCCATAAGTGTGCCACGCTGTAATCAAAGCTATACTGTATATAGCTACTTTGGACAATCTAAAATGTAAAACATATTCTGGGTTGTTTAACCATTTTTGTTTGCTACATAATTATTTTATAGTTTGGATGTCCTCATTATTAATGCACAATATTAGAAAGAAGAAAAAAAAAACAAGTAAAGGAGAAGATGTGTCCAAACATTTGTCTTCCATCATCTTCGGGCAAGAAATGTCATGAGAGAAAAAACATGCAGAATGAGAAAGATGGGCGATCACGTGAACACTTAGTCAAATCATAAACTACAGTAGAACTCACAGCTATGTTTAATAGTGAAAGTAAGTACATTTCCACACATAGTACGAAGAGATTGGGACTAAACAGCTTTGTAGCCTCACGTTATAGTAAGGCTAATTGGGAAGAGAGCATAAGGAATGGACTGTTGAGCATTGGAAAAATGGTCATGTGGTCTGATGAGTGCAGATTTACCCTGGTCCAGAGTGATAAGTGCTAACCCTGGGTAAAATGAAAGGCAGATTATCATTGCCTAGTGCCTAATGTACAGTACAAGCCTGTGGAGGCAGTGTTATGATCTGAAGTTGCTTCTGTTGGTCAGGTTTAGGTTCACCAACACTATGTCAAAAATTTTATTTGTCAAATTTGATTTTTATTTGTGCCCAAAAACAATGAGCTCAGCCAACTCCCTGAATAAACAGGTTTTTTCGTTAACGGATTTTTCCTTCAGTGAGGGTACAAGTAAATTCCATGATGGCATTGTCAGGATTTGTCAGGCTTAAATTGTGAAAGATTGGGTTCTAACCCTAACCCTAACCCTAACCCTAACCCTAACCCTAGCCATGGATTGGCCAAAACAGAGTTCAGACCTTTACCTCGTTGAGAATCTTAGGGACATGCTGAAGAAAGGTTTACACAGTGGTCCAACTCTCCCATCATCAATACAAGAGCTTGAAAAGAAATTGGATGGGAAAAAATGTCGTGACATTGCATAAGCTTATAGAAATAGTGCAATGGGTGTAATCAAAGCAAAAGGCAGTCCAATGCAATATCGGAGTGTATGCAGTTTTTTTGGCCGGTCAGTGTATGCATGTAGCCATTTTGAAGATCATTATAGCAGCGTGTATCTCTACTGATCTGAGGTCTGTATCAACTTTGACCCAGTGATCATACAGGACCTAGGCACAGCTTTGTAGTGCTATATGGAAGTCGAAATAAAACGAAACTGATGAACTAAGCTTCTCCATAAACGGAATTCGAGATTGAGCATGCAGTCTCATAATGTCGGATGACATTATATAGCTACAGAGAAATGATACATGACTTCAAAAAAAAAAAAAAAAAGACAGACAGAATCTCAAAAGTGAGCTGCGAGTGTGTGCAAAACCACTTTGTATTGTTATGAACAATACCTTGGAAACCACTACCGCTCTATTCCTATTTTTAACCAGATTACCTCATCTAAAGGCTTCACATGAATAAAACTGGAGAGATGGTATTAAACAAAATGGAAAACGTACTAAGCGGAGTGTGTGTATGTTTGTGTGTGTGTGTGAAAGGAACGGAAGCGAATCGCTCCCTCTCAGGTGCTGAACCCTACAGGGCCTCTGGATGCTCAGACTCCATCTCTGCAGGCGCATAACCTGCTGTGGTTTCAGAGAACGCAGCTGCCTCGGCTACCAAAACCCGTGCCTTGCTGGCTCCATGGCTTCGCGACACGCAGGTTCTCTCTCTCTCTCACATCAGTTTCTTACACTAACCACACCCACTTTTTCACAGCAGTGAATGCCACAGCTACTACAGGTGCAGGCATCCAACCAACCACATTTAGCGTTTGTATGCACCATGTCCTATTTTAAACTACTACATACGTTAAAGCTTTTTTTTTTTTTTTCACAGGGAAGCAGAGCAGCTACTGCAGGATAAGCAGCAGGGTTGTTTCCTGTTGAGGCTCAGCGAGTCAAAGGTTGGCTTTGTGCTCTCTTATAGGTGTGTACTGTACCCATATGTAAGCATGTCCTTTGCAGCTACACAGATACACTCGATTCTACAGATTAAAATGTAATCCAATTCCAGAGGTATAGACAAGTGCCGTCACTTCATCATAGAGCAAGACTGCGATGCGTCCGAGATGGAGAGTCAATACATCATAGCTGGAGAGACCAGCAAGCATTGCAGTCTGGAGGAACTCATCAACTACTATACCCACAATCCAGTGGGGCCTTTTAATGAAAAGCTTACTGTGCCTTGCGTGCAGGTAGGATTCTGTTCACTTCCCCTCTATCACGCACTCATTCACCATCTATATTGCTTAATCCTATATACAGCGTCTGGAGCCTATACCAGGAGACTTGGACAGGGTACCAATCTATTGCAAGGCACACACATTCATTTACACACTATGGGCAATTTGGGATCACCACAGGGAGAATATGCAAACTCCATGCACACAGACATGGGAAAACAAATCCGGACCCTAGAGGTGCAAGGCAACAGTGCCAACCACTAATCCACTGTGATGCCCCCTCCATCACACTTACGTTGCAGAAAAATATATAATAGAATAGAATAGAATAGAATAGAATAGAATCATTAAATAAACGTCATTTAGCATCCTGTTTGACAGCTCTTACCAAGTAACACCAAGTCTTATCCAGAAAGGGCCAGTTTGGGTGCAGGTTCTCATTCCAAACAAGCTGAAGCCATACTTTATATCCTGATGAAAATCAAGAGTAGGTGAAATCAAGTGTGGTTCCTAGGTTATTGGGATTAAAAGTGAAACTTGAAAAGCTCACAATCGAGGCAGTGGTGGCTCAGTGTTTTAAGGCTCTAAGTTTGATGGTTTGAGCCCCCCAGGTGATACTTGAGCAAGGCCCTTAACCCTGTTTGCTCCAGGGGTGTTATATAATAGCTGACCCTGCGCTCTGACCCAAGACTTCTAACAAAGCTGGGATATGTGAGGAATATTTTTTTTTCACAGTGCAGTAATGTATATGTGATAAATAAAAGCGGATCTGAACTTGGATGTGCATATTTTTCATGTTCTATGATCATCACATACAAAAGAAAATCATACAATCCCCCTAAACCCATTAAAACAAAAATAGTGTTTTCATTGCTATCCACCAAAATTCATCTCCAGTTTACACTTTCACCAGCTATCAGGAAAAACCTTAACATTAACATAACATTAACCCCTAGAAGTAATGTTCCTTAAGGGTTCTCAGCTTCGATTGGATCAAAGTTGTAAGGAAATATTTATAAATTATAACGATCAAATTGTCCCTGAGAAGCAAGCCAATGGCGACAGTGGTAAGAAAAACCTCCATGAGATGGCAATAGGAAGAAACCCTGATGGGAACCAGATTCAACAGGGAACCCGTGCTCATTTGGGTGATATCAGATCGCCTTATCATCTCGGAATGGAAAATGATTTTTACCCTAAAAGGACACGATGAAGATTAAAGACTGTAATGTTTTAGGACAATTTGGAAACTGTATTAACTGTTCTTTTTGGTGCTCCTCGCTCTTCAGCATGAAGCAGTTGAAGCTGGTGCTTGTTGTGTAGTTTAAGTCTTGCCCATGAGGTGCAATATTTGCTCAATGTTTTTAAGCAAATGAAAGAAAAACCTGGTTAGACATGTCCCATATGACGGTCGATATGATGAACTGAATGACCAAATACTTTTCTGCTTTCACAGCTAAAGCAGGGAGAGCAAATGTGTGCAAAAAAGTAAATTCAAGTCAAGATAACGCACTTGTGATTTAGTGAAATTTGATGCATTAGAGTAAAATTATATGTAATGAAATGGCCTTCAGTCTGATAAGTACTTGTGCAAGAAATCCTTCCTGATCCTCCAGAGATTTATTATTACATATACACCACACTATACACCACTTTGTCCTTCTATAGTCCTTTTAAAGAAGTTCAGAATGAGAGTGTTCTCCGTGCACCAGACCTCAAGCTCTTTCACTTCCTTTCTGTTAGTTGTCTCATCACTGCTCGAAATGAGCCTCTCAACAGTGGTGTTAATGATGCGGTTGCTATCATGTTAGGCGACACAGTTGTAGTACATTTACAGTTGTAGTACAGTAGAGGACTCTGGAAGGACCATCTAAGGGTTTCTGGTGTTCAAGGGTTTCAAGTGAACCTTGACAAGACAATGAACAAACAAGGCTGTGGTGTCTTGGACATCATCCAAAGATGACATGCTTATTATTAAACAACTGATGCACTGGACTA
The DNA here is from genome assembly GCA_003987875.1 of Clarias batrachus. Taxonomy (NCBI): domain Eukaryota; kingdom Metazoa; phylum Chordata; class Actinopteri; order Siluriformes; family Clariidae; genus Clarias; species Clarias batrachus. The sequence continues at coordinate 316,250 of QMIH01000294.1, forward strand.
ATTATGAGCTGTTTTCTTACTGTTCTTTGGTGCACATCTGGAAAATAATTTGTGGAGAGCATAGGGTCTGGGATTTATGAAGCTCTAGCTTCTGGGTAGCATCACTGCTTCAAAGCTCCAGGGTCTAGGATTCAGTCCACACTTGGATTACAAGTGTGTAGAGCTTCTCATGTTCTTCTAACATCCTCACAGGTTTCTACCAGGTTCTCTAATCTTTGGTCCTTTGGGGTAAATCTGTGCGTGTATACAATGCATTGTGACCTGACATCCAGTCTAGTATGTATTGCCACACACCCTCATTCATCATATGCTCTGGTCCGCAACCCTGACCACTATGAACATTTTACTAAAAATTAGATGGTAATTTTTGTCTGCTTCAGTTTTTGCCTTGCAATTTTAGAACTTCTGCAAATGCCACAGTGTGATTGAACTGATGTAGCCGAGTCCTGAATGAAGTGGACTCTAATCTAGATCCACGGAGGGAGAAGTGTATACTGTGTATATTGCCTTGCCTTGTCTTTTATACTATTATATAAATTCATCATTTGTCCTAGGTGGCACGGTGGTGTAATGGTTAGCATTGTCGCCTTGTACCTTCAGGGTCCGGGTTTGATTCCTGGCCAGGTTTAACTCTGGTGCATGGAGTTTGCATGTTCTCCCCGTGCTTGGGTTTCCTCTGGGTACTCTGGTTTCCTCCCATAGTCCAAAGACATGTAGGTTAGGTAAATTGGCATTCCCAAATTGGCTGTAGTGTGTGAATGAGTATGTGCTTGATTGCCACCCTGTCCAGGGTGTACCCTGCCATGTGCCCTAAGTCTCCTAGGATAGGCTCCTTGCCCCTGTGACCCTGAATACAGGATTAAATGGTAAAGATGATGAGAGAGATCATTTGTCCCTTTGTATCGATCGATTAACTTCCTTTACTTCCTCTTCTAGGCTAACAGCATCTTAGAGGATAAATCAAAGATGGAAGTGGGAAATAAAACAGAAAGTGGTGAAGAAAGAGTTGCCACTCCAGGAATTAGCCAAGAATACCCTCCCATGGGCTCCACAGATGTCCGTCCTACTGCCGCGGAGTCGGCGCAGTACGCTGTAGTGAGGAAGGCTCTAAGGAAGACTCACTCTCTATCTGATTGCATGGTTTTATCTCACTTGCTACCTCTTGTGCCAGAAAACACAGATCGAGAAACAAAAACTGAGGTATCACTTAGATTAAGCAAAACAAAAACAATGTATTAATATAGTTTAAAGTGAAAGATACGAGTTGTATATGAACAAAAAAACTCTGTGTCCACCTTCCAGAACGACACACCAGAGTCTGTGTTTGAAAACGCGGACATGCGTGCAGGAGGAGACGTGGCCCATCCTGTTGATGCCCCCTATGCACGTGTCAACAAACCCCAGCGTCCACCAGCACAACCTTCCTCCGTCAACGTCAACGACAGTGATGCCGACACCAGTGTATGGGGTGCATCAGCAGCCGTGGATTATGAGTTGTTCCCCAATGTTGCAGCTGTAGCGGAACAGAAATACTGCAAACTGGAGCCTATTCATACTTACGAGGAGGCTTTGCACACGCGAACGCGTGACAATCAAATTGATTTCTATGCATTTGGAAGGCAGAGAGAAAACGCAACAAATGCWGGTAAGAAAAGGGCAATGGTGGAGAATTAAAAAAGAAAGAATTAGCAGGATGTAGCCCTGTGGTTAAGGTGTTGGACCATTACATTTTGGCATGTGGGAGATGCCCTTATCAAGCACGACTTACATTTTTATCTCATTATTCATCTGAGCAGTTGAGGGCTCAGGGCTTGCTTGAGGGCCCAACAGTTGGTAGTTGTAGGGTTTGAACCTGCTATCTKCCAAACTGTAGTCCAATGCCTGAAGCCAATATTAATTGGAAGGTCCAGGGCACTACCAAGATACCACCGTTAACCCTCAAACTGCTCTGATCTAGAAGGAGATACAAAAATGTAAGTTGTAGTAGATAAGGTAGTCTGGCAAATAGAGTAAACTTAAAATAAAAAGTTTCATCATCTTACTGTGCTTGAAGTCTACTGTCAATCGGTTTTACACCTTTATTTCACAGGAAATGTCATTATAGGTCCCGGTTTGATGTGTACACCCCTCATATATTAGAATGCGTGCATTAATATAAACCACAGCCTGCATTATTCTCAGAGCCGTGTAGTTATGGAAAATTCACATCAGCACATTTTTCGATCAGATGTGAGACTTCAATAGACGTGTGGTGTAAGAGCCTTATATAGACGAGCACATTCTCATGATGAAGGCCACCATTTATTAAACCTTTCATGTAATAAACCTGCTGAGTTTAGATTGTCTTCCGATTGTTTAAGATTAAAATTCAAGATTGGGTCACAGTTCCAGACTAATGACTTTTATTTCTGTTTGTTTCCAGCAGCGATCCCTGGTAATCATGTCTACGCAGAAGTTAACCTTAGAGGAACAAGAGATGACCCATTAATGGCTACTTCACCTCCCCATGCGGGCACAACATTTCTCTCTGCCCAGTCCTCCGTGAGGCCTAATCCTAGACTGCCCCCAAGACCTGCAAACGCTCCAGTACGATCTGAGGGTGGTACTCCGGTACGATTCATTTTCAGGTCCTAGCARTATTATTAGACAAAATTAGACTAGATGAATATAAAAAAAAAAACTCTATTGAATTGAAAAAAACACATCTTCCACACAGAATCCTGCTGTTTCAGCAATGAGGAATCCACCGCTGTACCAACCGGAGCAGGTGCTGCCAGAAAACTCCGGCTCCTCCATATACGAGCAGATTCCAGAAAGACGAAACAAACCCAGACCTCCGTTGCCGCCTCTGAATCCTAAACGCTGACTCTTGGTCCACTATCAGTGTCGTTAAAGCCTTTCTACTACCGAGCACACGTTTCAAACTGAATAGTATTACAAACTCACAACAGAAGCCTACAGGAATTATTTCTCTTGATGTATACGTGGTTGCACATTACACACATGCTTAATCTGATCCTTTGACTTTTTCTACAACATGGGTGCATTTAATGTTGGATCTGTTTGATGTGTTTGACTGCAGAAATATTCAGTCTGAACTTTAAATGCTTGACAGCATCTCGAGTCTTATTTACCACTGTCTTTTTAAAACAACTGTAAATAAAGAGGACAGTAGATACAGGTTTGCTGTAATATTGAATAAATATATAGATGTATATTTATAAAGAATTTTATTAGGAAAAAGTTATTTTCAGCTATACCAACATCCACAYCCATATTTTCTTACAACTTTTAAAAGGTGTAATGAATCATAGCGTGAGTGTTGATTGAAGGAGAGCAGAACTCAACTTCTCAGGCCTCTCGCGCATTAAGTTGATCATTTATTAACAATGTGTGCTGCGTAGTATCAAGTCACACAGGTTAGTTTTGCGCTACAGTTAATACAGTGCATTGGATGAATTGCATCAAATGTATTTCGGTTCGGTATAAAAAGAGGCTGACAAATACTTATTCAGCATTACAACAGAATTAAAAAAGTTTTAAACTTAAACTTGGTTTTAAAGGATTTTAAATAACAGTATACTAACAATAAACTAGCATATTTTCCACTATAAAACCATGCTGAATGGGAGGTTTTGCAGTGTTGGCACAAGAGGCAGTTAAGACACTCTGTTACTGATCTGAAGGCTGGGGGAGTTCAAACTTGGACAAGGCCTTTAACACTATCTGCTCCAGGGGCACTGTATCCTGGCTCACCCTGAGCTCTAACTGTGATAAAAAAATAAAAATCTGTTTACTGGGCTGTAAGGTACATGTGACAAATAACATGTGACAKGTGGCAGGGAAATCATGGTGTCAAAACGAGGATGAGGGCTCCCTCTTACTATACCTCATTTTAAATATGCCTAAAACAGGATTTTAACTTTTTTTCCCTCCTGAGGTCCAAACRAATTTTCACCACATCTCAGGAACCAGACATGAGTAATGCATGTGGTGTCAAAATGAAGCTTAATTAACCAGGAGTCTAAAAAATATGAATAACTCAAATCACCCAAAATGCAACGTAATACCTGATCTGATGCGACAGGTCACAGTTACCTTAAGACCAAGCTGTTATGCAATTATTATAACAAAGAAAAACATCCAAACTGAGGTGTATTTATTTTGTAAAAACCCACTTGTATTTATTATTTCCATTGTAAATCTCAGAACAGTAATGACCCAATTTGTCTTTAAATGCTTGATTAAACAAACAAACAACAACAAAAAAAAAGGTTGGGTCATAGCCTGGGATGGCGATCGAGAAGTTTTAAAGAAGGAAAGACGACCCACAGTCATGCTTCCGAACAGGAGGAAAAGTGAGGAAATACGGCCATCCAGTGAGAACTGTGAACTTGAATCCATGGTCATGTTACCCCCAATATGGGTAATAAAATGATTGAAAAATCTCTGGGAAAAAAAATATCAACCCACATTCCTACCCCTTCCTTAACCCCTTTTGTAATGCTTTAACCCTACACACGTTAGTTCTTCTTGGTCTTGGGAGAGTCGTATTTCCTCTTGCTGGAGTACCAGAGGAGCARCGGGATGCCAATGGAGGGCAGAGTCATCACACCGAAAGCAGCCCAGTCCAGCTACAGGGAGGTACAGACAAAAGGTTATCTACTAAAAGCTCTGAATTGTGCTTAAACTGATCAATTTAATGGTCTTCAAGGTGTGACTGAATGTTTGATGGAATTTGTCTCAACCATGAGGAGCATCTAAGACGGTGAGGAAACCTCTTCTGAGGATTGATATACACACACTTACATAATGTGGAGAAAAGCGTCTGTCAAACTCCCTCTGGGCCAGAATGCCTCCCTGACCAGGAGCGCTGGTGTAGCCAACCTTACAATAGACAACAGAATTCTGATTATTGAACAAAATACTGCATTAATATTGTACCATTTGTACACAGCTCTCAAACAAAACCCATAAAAACAAGGAGTACATTTACATGCTGTTATAACCTGTTTAAAATCGTAAGAGATAACTGAACGTTCGTAATTTTACACACATTACACAGGTCCTTGATGTTGTTGTGCTAAAAATATTCAGTGGTTAACCTCGACCGGTTATGTGATATCCTGTTTTCAAGAACCGTGAGCACATTTTCCATCGAAAGAAAATAAATAAATAAATACATTTCTGGAAGGAAACACTTACCACAACCTGACCCCCTTCTTGGGCCAAGTAACTGACGGTGGCTGAGGTGAAGTTGAAGTAGCCGGCCTTCAGTGGACGCAGAACGACTGTATGAGACACATTACTGGCTCTGAGAGGGAGAGCGAGTCAGGGAACATGACCAATCATCAGTGGACTTAAAACAGACACTATAGTGCTAAAGTGATTAAACAAACAAACAAAAA
>QMIH01000294.1:322206-333664 GCA_003987875.1 Clarias batrachus
AAAAAAAAAAAAAAACATACAGCGCCATCTGTTGAATTTTGAGATGATCTAATTATTTTTTTTCAACGTTAATCTTTTTATGATATCAGGGTGTTTTCCATATAAATTTCAAATCATCTCCTCTGCCTGTGGGCCAACTGCAATGAAATAAAGCCTTTATATTATCTCGAGCTCGGCCAAATAACTATAATACTGTGAAAACCCATTAAAATTCAGCCTGTAGTTTTTACGTGATGCGTGAACAAACAGGCAGACGGTCAAAAATTCCAAAACCATCTTGATGTGTTTAAATACTCATCTTATGTCCTTATCATTTTTTTTTTACAAATATCATTGTGCACACATGCCAACTTTACAGTTTTATTATACAGTATGTAACAGATTAGAAAGACTGTCTCCTGGATCTCTTTTTTTGTTGTTTTTAAACAGTATGTGTGCAGTTGAGCTAGTGAAATATTGCTGTTACTCTATAATCCTACAGGTGGCGCACTCCAACATACTCGCACATTCGCAGGCAGTCCCATGTGGTAATAGTGAGGAAGAGTTGCTCACATAATATACATGCTCTAAGTCAACACTAAATGCTTCACATACACTGTTGCAAATAGTTTAAAATATATTGATGAACTTAAGTTTCAGAGGCATATTATGTGATCTGAAACCCAAGCTTACCATCAATGCATCTGTTAAATATCGTMATGTTAAATCTATTAATCCAGATTAAAACCAATTAACAATTTAGTAATTTAGTAATTGTGTTTTTCATCTGTAGCTTGTAATCTGTACACCACAAGAGAGCGCACTTGCAGTTCAGCCATTGCACAATGTTTGCTAGCCTGTTAATTTTATATATTATTAAAATCCTCCTTTTTAACTACTTTCCTTCATTAATTTGTCTAATTATAGGGATATTAGAACTGCTTGGAAAAAAAAATTATTTGAATAATTTAAGGCACAACCTTCCATCAAACCATCTTTCTGTACTAACATCATGGCCATGAAACACTGAAATAGTTCAAACAGCACTAATCTATTTGTCTTACAATATACTGCAGTGATATTTTAGTGGTTTGATCGGTCATTATTATAAAACAAACGTACTGAAGTGTAATTATTTGTGTCAGTGAAGTCTGTGAAGCCTGTATCGGCAAACATCTCGTCTCATGTCATGGCTTTAGTGTATCGTTTCATACAGCGAGAGTACAAGCAATTAAGATTGAGATTTAAAAAAAAAAAAAAAAGGATACGGGGCGATGCGGTCCCACTTCACATTAAGCATCCCGGAGACGATGCCAAAATCCTCAGGAGGGAACGAGTCGTCGGAGAGCTCCACTTCCAGTGCGGCACTAGAAAGACACATCATAGAATTACATGGAATATGGCGTTTACTATACATCAGAATTGGGCTGAGTTAAGAATCAAAAATAATTCAGGTAATGCTGAAGTGTCAACTTTTGTGGGAAAAAAAAAATCATGAATTGCGAAACACTTGGTGAAGTAAAAACCATAGCGACATATGTGCAGTTGTGAAAGTTAGAGTATTTCCATAAACACAGTGTCATGAGAACTCACAAGATTGGGACTAAACAGCTGTGTGGCCATAATAAAACCACTTACTAAGTGAGACTAATCAGAAAAAAATGGCTTTAAATTGSTAGGCAGCACAAAGACTGGATTTCGAAGCAAAGGAAAAAGTTCATGTGATCTGATGAGTCTAGACTGAGCGTATTCCAGAGTGATGAGCGTGTCAGGATAGGAAGGGAAGCGCATGATACATAGTGGCCACTGTACAAGCTTCTGGAGGCAGTGTTATGATCTGGGGTCGCTTCAGTTGGTCAGGTCTAGGCTCAGTAATGTCATGTGGCAATAAAATGAAGTCAGCTGATGAACTGAATGTACTGAATGACCAGATATACCAGGCAGGGTATAATATAAAAGCCATACTCTTAAATGCATTGTTCAGACTTGTCTATAATTATCTGAGCTTAGAATTAGCTCATGCTATATTTAAATAACCAGGCTTGATTCCCATCTCTGTGTGTATGGAGTTTGCATGTTCTCCCCGTGCATGGTGGGTTTCCTCCGGGTACTCCGGTTTCCTCCCACATTCCAAAGACATGTAGGTTAGGTTAATTGGCATTCCCAAATTGCCCGTAGTGTGTGAATGAGTGTGAGAGTGTGTGTATGTCTGTCTGTGTGCCCTGCGATGGGTTGGCACCCACCCTGTCCAGGGTGTATCCTGCCTCGTGCCTTAAGTCTCCTGGGATAGGCTCCAGGCCCACGTTATCCTGAATACAGGATTAAGCRGTAATGATCATGGGTGAGTGAGTGAGAATATTTAAATAWCAACAACAATAATAATAATAATATAACGGTGTCTATCTGTGCGTACATGTGTGTGTCCTCTGTTTCACACAATGTGTAATGAACGAATAGATCAGTTTACACAATGTTTAAAGGTTATAAATATCACCAACACTAATGTACATTTAAAAAAAAGAAAAAAGGCAGTTATACTTTCAAGATTTACAGTTAAMGAAGCAAATTAATTTCCAGATAGACTGTAATCTATGGAAAGCTTATGGATATTAGTGACCTCGGTCGTACCTGGTGCCCACATTGTAGATGTTGTACTGCAGCGTCAGGTCTCGGCCCTCCACGGCGTACCGGTTCAGCAGGGACTTGGAGGCGAGCAGTCGGGCTCCTTCCTCCCCCATGACCGCCAGGGCCAGCGAGGCGAACACAGCGAACACACACAGCGCCCTCATCTGTGRGGTAGAGAGAGACAGAGAGAGAAATACATATCTTTTATTAAAAAGAGACAGCTCTGATAGATTTTTCCCTTATTTTCAGAAAATATCCTAATAAATGTTACTATATTTATGAATCTTTTTTTATACTTGGTAAGCGGCCCACATCCTCACCTGAAATGAATCCAAAAATTAACTAATTCAAGAAACAAACATGCCTATAGATATTTTAAAATTATTTTCAAATAGACTCAAATTCATGTCTTTTGTAAGAAGATCGATTTTTGTAAGAACGAACAAACAAGCAAAAACTCTACTGCTCATAATCATCTAGAGAGGAAACAAACTTAACTCTTTAAATATGGACAAAATCTATCCATTCAGTGAATAAAACAATTTATTATTATTATTATTATTATTATTATTAATACAATTTTCCAACAGTTTTGCTTGCACACACACACACACACACACACACACACACACACACACACACTAACATAACTAGCATACAGTTAGAAAACAATAAACGTAACACAAACTACATTTCTGTTATTAACCTATTGAGCCTCAGACTCTAGTGTTGTGTACGCTGCATTTACTCCTCTGTGGAATTAATCAATATCTTTAAACAGAAATAATTTTGCCAAAAATTGTACCTTATAGCCCTTATATGAGGATCGTACAAGGATGTGTAGACAGAGTAGGTGGGAGAAAATTTCATGTCATGTTTGAGTACATTCGAGTCTCAAAAGGTCAATTTATAGAATCTCTAATACAATGTAAATCGCATTTGTATAACGCAATTGCACCCCCCCCCAACACACACACACACACACACACACACACACACACAATTAGACAAACAACCAATCGATCAAATCAGCATTCACACTAGAGCGCTGTTGTATTCACAACTCTGATTGTTCAGGAGGTGTTAATTTTTTTTAAAGTGTGCAGTTTGGACTCTAATAAAATTACCAGCTTCTATTAAAGTGCTCTTTCTGATACTTTATGGACATGTCCATTAGAGATGGAGGGAAAAACAAATATATATATATATATTTTACATTTATAACAAAGATAAACCGGACGATCGGACAGTGTGCAGAACCGCTGGTTGCCATGACCGGTGATCGCTCGATCATCACTAGTATACGTATAGATAGAGTGAAACATTTCACATAGATGGAAGGAGAGTCTCCAGTGTCTAAAGTGAAGTTTTTAGGTTTCTCAGTAAAATGTAAAGTCAGGCTTACTAACATCGTTGATTAGTTTCCTAAAACATCATGACATTTAAGGTTTTATTCCTGGTTAGACTGGATACTTGACAGCCTTTTCTTTTAAACCAGCAAGTTAGAAATCTACAGAGTTAAGATGTATTAAAAATACAGTACATGGACTTTTTTCTATACAGATGACTTTGTGTTGTTTCTGTACATCATGTCATGACATATAGATACCCTGCACAATTTTTWWAAAAAGGCACGAAATATGAAACAATAATTTCTACACATGTGAAGTCAAGGAAATTTAACTATATTTTTATAATACAATGTAAATATTCAACACTGGTAAGAATAGAAAAGCTTAAAGAGCTGAACAGCTCAATGCTAACACTGTGCGCTTACGTGTACTTTAGCTCTTTGCTAATCTCTGCAGGACTCCATTCATTCAGCACCAGGTTTCCCTCATATTACTATAGCAAGACTTAAAAACCTACACAAACCCGTGTTTAAAAATATATATTAGTCGAAACGTCGGATTACAGTTGGGTGAAATATGAATAAATACAGATTAAATCAGTAGCTTACTCTACCTCCTCCTYCTGTTAGGTTCCTGGTGAAGTTGTCAAGGCTGAACCGCGCATGCGCAGTCGTACTCATCTGCTCTCAGACATGACGCGTCTTTTGGATTTTTTTTTTGTTGTTGTTGTTATTATGGCGCAGAAAATAGCGCACTGCCATCTAGTGGTTCGGAGAGTGGGATGAGGCGAGGCAGAATACCGCCAACACTATTAATAGAAATACAGCATTGTAATCCACAGGGGGTCGCCAAAGTCTCATCTATAGCATTTGGCAGACTCCCTTAGATCCATACATAGACAGATAGATATTTTTTATTGACGTGTTATTCTTTCTGGTTTCATTCTTATTAAAGAAAAAATGGCATGGTGAAAAATTGACATGTTGTTTGTCTGAGGATTAATTTTTATCTTGATGATTTTTCACTTGCGACACCCAGCAATTACAATCTTAATAAATTCAAAAACTGATGAAAGAACTGATAATTGACATGTATAATTCTGGAAAGGGTTACCAAAACATTTCTAAGGCTTTGGGACTCAATGGAACCACAGTGAGAGCCATTATCCACAAATGGAGAAAATTTGGAACAGTGGTAAACCTCCTCTGGGGATACACCAAGAGCGAAAGGACGACTCATCCGTGAGCTCATAAAAGAACCCAGAGCAACATCTGAAGAACTGTAGAACATCACTTGCCTCAGTTAAGGTCAGTCTTCATGATTCAACAATAAGAAAGAGACTGGGCAAAAATGGCATCCATGGGAGAGTTCTAAGGCAAAAGCCACTGCTCATCAAAAGCGCACAAAGGCTCTTTGCACATTTGCCTATCCCACAGACTTTTGGGAAAATATTGTGTAGATCCATGAGACAAAAGTTGGACTTTTTGAAAGGTGTGTTTCTAATTACATCATGCTTAAAACTAACACAACATTTTCATACATTTCATACAAAATTTTTGATTTTGGTAATTTTTGGAGTGGTCTAGTCAACGTTCCGACTTAAATCTGATTGAGCACCTTAAACAGGCCGTTCATGCTCAAAAACCTTCCAGTGTGTCTGAATTAAAATAATACTTCATAGAAGAGTAGAATTCCTCCACAGTGACGTGAAAGAATTATTGACAGTTTTGTTTGATTGCTTTTTGAAAGTRGCACAAAGATGTGTGACTGTGTATTTTATGGGCCTAACACTTTTTTTTCCATTTTATTTTGCATGGCCATATTTTTGCCATAAATTTACCTTCTGTGTATAAGTGTCCCTCTCCACTCAATCCTGGACATTTTCTTTGCACTATGTAAGTGAGTAGGTTATGTATAGGGTGTAAGAGTGAGTTATTTTGCCTGTCAGTTAACTATATTCTAAATAAACTACAGAAATTATTTTCTTTTAGCACTTCCCTCTGTCACATACCTTGCTAAAAGGGGTAATTATGCAGCTCATTATTTGTGTCTTTGTCTTCTCTGGTGTGAATTACAGCATTATTCATGATCATTCCTCCTCGCATACAGCATTTCTAAACAAAACGTGTCTGAAGAAAATGTAAATGAATATATTGTTTTCTGTGAATGAGTGATCAAGATGATTATCACACCGTTTTGAAACAATTACTCTAGACTAAAAGATCCGGGTCACAAAAATATTGTAAACAAATGTTAATGTTATGCCTTTTTTCATATGTTTATACGTAACTGAAAAATACATAAATGTCAGAACTTCGTTAGGGCCCCAAAACACCAACAGACTCTGAAGGGTTAAGTCTCAGTCTCTGTCTGACCTGAAAGACATCATTTAAATATTACCCTTTATCGATAAGCCTATCCACTTCGTTAGTAAAAACATCCAGACATTGTCAGTCAGGGCAGATTATCACTTTATCTTGCAATGCCATGACTGCCAAGCGACGGTCTGGGTATGAAACAATTCTGTTAGCAACCAGTAATCTCGAAATTGGACCCACATCTTCTTTGGACACTTTAGGTCATGTGCTTGCACGTTTAATTCACGCGAAAGACAACACATTGTCAGACACTGATCATGACTGTTACACTGAAATTGTCCATTCCACTAGCATTCACCTTGATCTGTCCTCCACGCCCCTGGAAACAGGTGACACCCTGTTTGTCGATAGTTCTTGTTCCAAGCCCTGTGATGGTCACTTCCTTTGTGTTTATGCTGTATGTCGACTGCCTAGTCAATGTGTAGAAGCTTTTTCACTTCCTTTCTCGTCTGCTCAGACAGCAGAACTCATTGCCCTAACACGCGCTTGTGCTTTGTCTAAGGGAAAGAATGTTACTATATACACAGATTCTCGATACRCTTTTGGAGTTTCAAATGATTTTGGCCGCATTTTGCAGATGCATGGCTTTTGTTCAGCCGAGGGTAAACCGATTTCTCATTCGATTTTAGTTCAAGACCTGATAACTGCATGTGCACTTCCTAGGTCGCTAGCCATTGTCAAAACTAAGACACTCTGTTCTGGTCACTCGGAGGAAATAAGAGGGAATGCAGTGGTTGACAGATAGGCGAAAGAAGCAGCAGTGGCGCAAATACCCTTTCCCTCGTTGTCTGTAGATAGTTCTAACACGTCATTTCTATCTAGTTCTCTGATTCCTAATGGTGATCTTCACGCGGTGCAACAGACAGCCATGTCTAATGATGTTTCTTTCTGGCAAATAAATAATGCTTATTTGTGCATGGTGCACAAAGGGGGATGAAAGAAGACATGGTAAATGGTCYATTTAAGTACCTTTTAGTACTGGTAGACAAGTTTTCGCGATGGGTTGAAGCCTTTCCGTGAGCTAGGGAAAATGCAAAAGTAGTTACTCGAATTCTACCAAAAGAAATTATACCACGATATGGCATACCAAATTCGATAGACTCAGACAAAGGGACTATGCAAGTATCTGGCTATTAATTGGCATTTTCACATTCCATACCACTCAATCCTCAGGTATTTTTGAAGGGACGAACAGAATAATGAAAAAAAATTGACTAAGGCTTTGCAAACACAAAAAACTGGGAACTGGGTTGATCTGCTACTTGCCGCTCTAGCTGAAATGAGGATGACCCCTAGAAAAGATGTTCACCGATCACCACATGAAATTGTGTTTGGTAGGCCCTTTCCGACTCCCTGGAGAAGAGGGAAACCTGCATTGGTAACAACACATTTATATGTGCATATTGCTGAATATTCTGCTGCGCTCATAAAAACTCTAGCAAGACATTTTGAACATATTGGCAATAAAACTCTAAAAATTTTGACMGTGCCTACACATCCCTATCATCTGGGGACTTGGTGTTGATTAAATTTCTAAAACCCCCAAAGATGGGAGAGGTAAAATATATGAGGGGCCGGCGGAAATAGTCGCAATAACCCGTACCGCCGTCCTAACTTTTTCCACAGTGGATCTATGCTACAGGGCTGAAAAGGTGCCCCAAAGCCACCCAAGGGAACGTTTGCACAGCGAATCTGTTTGAATCTGTTTAAGAATTGTGCTGAAGAATGTATTACTGTCTGTGCCTATTTTTTCTTTCTGTGCAGGTACGCGTGCAAAGGCTAAGTAGCTGAAACCACTCAGGTGTCCCACAAGAAAAAACACGCCGTTGAGCGGGAAACGTCCTGCCCCGTGGAAAACTGCAAAGTTGACCTGCCAGATGCTTCATCTCCGCCTGAACAAAGCGTGAATAAACTGAGAACAGTATCTTTAATGACACAGCACATACTGTACATACATACATCTTATGCATGAATAATATACCTAGATCGTTTTTCTTTACCAAATATTGTTGCCCACTAATTTATTCACAATGTAGTGGCTGCGCGTTTTCCTGCAGGGGTGAAAACTAATCTAAAAGAGGCAAAAGTGCAGTATCTTTGAGAACACTCCGTTTTGTTTTAGTTTGGTTTAATCCGAGTCTGGGAATTAGAGTACTTCGATCTGACAGTAGGCGTGTCATCTTGGCTGAGCATTGGCTTTGGTTCATAAATATAAGTACAGTAACTAGACTTAATTAACCATTGATTCCTGGAGTCATTAGGTGAGATAAACGCTTCGTGAGGTGGGACGAGTGCTGATTGGGCATGCCCGCACTCTGAGAACCAATAATCGTCAAGAATAAGTGTTATCTCCCCGACCTGACCAGGATGTGAAACCATGAAGAGTCCAACAGATATTGTTCATTTCCTCTTCCCAAAAACCTCAGGAACCGAATCAAACAAATAGATCAATATCTGAAGCTTCCTAAACATGAAGGGCCAAATACTTCTACAATACTTCTACTTTATCATTATTTTTTWAAATTATTTTATATGTTTACTGATCAATTGTTTTAACTTTAAAGATTCACTTAAGAGACTGTCAGTTTGATCAATTCAAGGTTGATACCTTTGCAAGGTTCTTTACCTTATAAAAAAAGTATATAAAAAACTATGTAATGCACAGAGAAATGCATTTAATTATAACATATTTACAAATATAATGACAAATAAAATTAATTCAAAAAATCTTATTTTTTTTAAATAGAAAAAAAAAACATACAGAAAACTATCTCAGAATGCACAACATACTAAACCTTGAGGTGGTTTAATTGCAACAGCATGAATACCACGTCAGGTTTCACACCTGTCAGCTAAGAACATAATTGCTTTGGTCTGTAAAAAAGAAAGTTCTCATTATTTATTTGAATGCAAACCTTGGCSATCTCCATACTCAAACGTTCTTTAGTTTTTTTTCTCAGTGCCTCYAAATTTTCCTCTGTGTGATTTTCTATCAGTGTGTTTATTCGTGGTTGTTGGTTATTAAAAGGGAGTTTGCTTAAGCACTCTGTCTCAGCACAATTCCCATAGGGATGATTTAGTTTAAAAGTTGCAGACCGAGAAAAAGTCAAACGGCTCTTTACATTTTAAACATGGACATATTTCTTTATAAACATTATTTTTCCAGTCTCTTTTGTATGCCTGACATCTCAATGACTCAAAGATTATACCATCACCAGAACCTTCTGGAGTAAATAACATGATTGCATGAGATACAAACTTGTGCCATGAATCAATACAAGACAGGTCAATCAGAATTCTCTTTCCGTTGCCTTTTCTGCAGGAAAGAGACGCCCCAAAATATATATTTGGCTCTGGATCTGAATTGGAAACTGAAGCTGAACACGCACAGATTACAGTCGTTGCCTCCAGTGTCCAAATCCGCTCTACAACATGAGCAGTATTAAAGATTTAATTTTTTTGATCAGAATCAGCAGCTCTTCTTTGACTTTCTCTTTGGTATGATAAAGTATCTCCAACTAAATTAAAAAAGAAACAACAATGAAGTAAACAATTTGAACTGAATTAAAACCTAAAACATTTACTATAACAAATAGTTGTATAAATAAAAGGGGATGTTTTTTGTTCAATAATGTTTAGAATTCACATTGATCCCCTTTACTGTGAATAATCCTATAGTACACAATAACAAATGACAGAAGTCCACAACTTCTTTACAGTGGAAGTCTGATTTCTTTTATATAATGATGTTTATGTATAGTGGATATAAAGAAGAAAAACGGTGGGTGCAAAAGTATGAAAACTCCTTAACTAACGTATATAATGGTTTGCTTTTAATACAGCACTCAGCCTTGTTGGTTAAGGAAAGATGGCATAAAATGCCCAGTAAGTCTTTTTGAATAAGACTTTATTAACTTGGTACATCTTAGTTTTGCAATTTTATGCCACTTTTCCTTTAAAAAAAAGCTGAGTGATTACTGATCAGATTGGGGGTTCAAGTCACATACCCTGCAAGTTGACACTGTTGGGCCCATGAGCAAGGCTCTTAAACCTTTCGGCTCAAAGATGTCAAGTAAATTAGAGAAATTAGACCAAATGTTTCACTGAGACAGGCTGCAAAGTGACTAAACATACAATTTAAAAGTCCTGAGACTAGACTGATAATGAGAGCAAAAACCTGCCAAGAGTGAGCTAAAAAAAAAGCCCTTCAGGAAGCTTGGAGAACTATTCCTCAAGGCTACATTTAAAATACAAGAAAGTCTGGCYCTTTGAAAGTAAAACATTAATAAATGAGCTATGGTTCAAGACTTTTGTGCATTTATTGTATACATAAATTAAGCCTTCATTTTCAGAACTATCCAGTTGCTAGGGAATTGCATGTGTGTAACCCCCATAAGAATTTCAGTTCAGTATAATTAATAATGTAAATATATGATTGATTATATAAGATTGTGATTTCATATTATAATATAAATTGGAAATCTGCCTAACGTTTATCTACACAGGACTGCTCAACAATAGTTGAGCAGTCCTGTGTAGATAATTGTGATTGGCCAAATATACTCTGTGTGCAAGAGTGCAGCGGGAGATTGTGAGCTAATATTAGAGAGCTATTAAGCTGCATAAACTTAGCTAAATTCTTGTTGCTAGTGCAAAATTAGGAAAAGAGGAGTTTATGCATCGGGAAGAAGTGCCAAAGTACTGTCAATTGTATTTTTGTTTGTTTGGGATTGAAAAAACATTTATTGATTCTCAGTGAGTACAGATTATAATCTGTTACATATAATCAGATGTAGGATTGAAGGCTAGTTATATTTTAAATTATTCTGTGTTTTATGTTGTATTTAAATGTTAATAGTAGATGTATTCTTAAATGTATTAAATGTATTCTTTCTTAGTTAAATTTACTATATAAATATGTATACACACACACAGTGGAACCTTGGATTACGAGCATAATTATTCCGGAAGTGGGCTTGTTCCAAAATACTCGTAAACCAAATGATCATTTCCCATAAGAAATAATGAAAACTCTAATTATTTGGTCCACAGCCCCAAAAAATAAATAATACAATCTATAAAATGAAAATAAAAATTAATCTGCACTTTACCTTTAAAAAAAAA
>QMIH01000294.1:342298-356270 GCA_003987875.1 Clarias batrachus
CCGCGATATTATTATACCATAACCGTATTATACCAAAGATTACGTGTTAGAAATACATAAAATGAAAAAATCCGCTGTTTTAACCACTGCAGTGACGTCACAGCCAGCGGTCGTTTACAGAAGTTTCTGCCCAGATGAGGCTATGTTTTGCGGCTACATAMMCGCGRAGCACCGTAGGATTGCCTGGAGCTCAAATCTCCGAAATCGTTGGGGCACTTTTTTAAATAGRCGCWATCWTTAATAACHGATTGATGTTTTGAGCTGTACACACATACATTCTCGCTTAAACAACTCTTAAAAATACACTTTGTGACACAATAACAGTAATATTTCGAACATTTTGCAGGCTGCCGTTTGGAGAAATAAAGAATAAACCAGTTGTTGGGTCAAAATAACCCAACCAGGTGTTCATGTGTAAATGACCCACTACATCTCATCTGACCCAGCGTTACCGAACCCAACAATGTGTTTAAAGTCCCCGAAATAACCCAGAATTTTGACCCAGCATGAACAACCCAACAATGTGTTTACAGAAACAACCCAGCATTTTTTAGAGTGTACGATGTTGTTGACCGCAAAAAAAGCTGATTTTTTTTAAAAAATATTGTCTTGACGTTTAGAGTTAGTAGAAATAGTTATATGGTCAAAGCTAAAAAAATAAGCTTATCAGCTTTAATGTAATCAGTGATATTATTATTTCAGGTTGAAGCCCATGTACATGTCTGCCGGTCTTTCTGAACTCTCTGCCTAAATTATCAATACAAATAAATAAAATTTTGTTAAGTTGAGTATCTTACAAGGAATTTACAGGGCAGTTTTAACTTCAGGCAAATACCAAAGTACTGCCAAAGTTTCATTAAATTCTGTTCAACCAGTTTTGCATGATGTTTGACAAAATCTGCCTGGGCAAACATACCCACAGAAAGCGTCTCAGTTTCAGGTCCTACAATGTATGAAATCTCAAGATATAATTGAAAGAGCAAGTTCTGACCAATGTACAGACAAATCATATATAACATACTGTATGACAGCTTTTGACTTACCATGTTTAGCAGAATGGAAAAGGGTGTGCGAGTTGGCAGATGAGTTCTGTACTTCTCAAAAGGCCCAGGAAACTTCTTCTTGATATCATCACAGAATTGTGCTTAATGGGAGTCAAGGATGATGATTCGTGAATGTAACCAAGGAAGAAAATGCTATGAAGCATCTGAAACAAACAGATATATTGCATATTATTAATATTAAATTGAAAATATTCTGTAGTTAAATGACATCTATTATACTAATTGCAGTTTTTAGTCATCACAGACCAACAAAAAAGTGACCTTTTTAAATTTTTGTATTGGCCTTGCCATAAAAAAGACAAATAGATTTGTTCCCCCAATGTGACATCATATAAGAAGATACTCTCCCCACACTTGTTGCTCAGCTCTGCTGTTCTTTGGAGGGATGTGGGTCATTTACAGTACATAGACGGAATAGATGGAATAAAGGGGGTTTGAGGTATGAAAAAATGTATGATGTGAACAGTGTTTCAGCTGGAGACAGAGCCAAAATGGGTGGACCTACGAGACCTGTGTTAACTTTTTTAGGAGCCCTTTAAATGTAAAATCATAGTGGTTTTAATTATGCATAATGGACCATGTTCAGAGTTGCCACAATGCCTGGAATAAATATTAACCCCAGTTCAACTTTTTGTAATGACAAGACACAGAATGGAAATACTGTTAACTGTTTTTACTTTTTAATTTATTTTTTTCAAACATACCTCATCCATGTAAACAGAGAGACTGTTGTTTCCCTGTTTTTCATATTCTTTTGTCATCCGCAGTGTGTGGTTGATTAATGCGTAACTGCACGATATAAAACTTTCTTTATTACTTTCTTGATATTTCAAGAAATTTTGATTAGGTTTCCTGGAAAAATAAGTTAAATGTGTGTAGTTTAATGTTATTATTATTTTGTAAGAAGAAGAAAAAAACAGGTATTTACTGTGGTAATTTCAGGTTCCATGATTCAACAGACAAATTCAAGAAAATCTTCTGGAGCAATGATCACCGTGTTTGAGCACTCTGACAAGTTCAGTATGTCCACCACACCCATGGTTTTCCATTCCTTTACTCACCTTTGTTTCATTTTCCAGGAAGTGTTACTTCCTTGTACAAAGAACTGCTTGTTGTTATTAATTACTATTGTCGGCTTGTATTACCCAGAGCATTACTAATACTTTACCATTGCTGTTAATATATTTGTGCTTATATTTGTGTAGTTTTATGCCTGTTCATCTTTATATTTTATTGATTTATTTAATTACCTTGTATGGGTCCCCTCCCTCTTTATGCAATGAAGTATGACTCTTACTGTACATGAACCTCTTTGCGGTCAAATGTGCCGATATGAGGACATGACATTTTCTCTCAATTACTCTATCTATCTATCTATCTATCTATCTATCTTGAGGATTTGTTTGCAAAGCTTTCTTTTGGTTGAAGATATTCAGTTCATAGCTATCAGATGTAAGTAAAAATTGTAATGTACACAACAGTAGAGTGAAGTAACAGGTCTCACGACGTTAAGAGTTAAATCTGAAGGGTTCTCAAAAAAAGGAGCTAAACAAATCAGTAATTAAATAATAAGTGAGACTGAGTCAACAAATGAATAAATGAACAGAAAACTCAGTAGATTTATGGTCTTAATACTCTATTACACTGCAATACACCGAGAGATCATCATTACCTGTATAAACATAGAAATACAGTTTATTTTATTTATTTGAAACAAGGCTTTCTTTAAATGGCCAGGAAAATGTAATAAGTGATCAAATACCAATATGCTTTTTGATCATGTTTATTATTTCATATTGTTTTTTACAATAAAGTAATTCTCCTGTCATTAATGTCATTTGCTAGATGACATTAACGGGGTCATCTACTAAAAAAAAAAAACTTCATTAAAGAATCATTGTACAGTAGAAAAAAAGCAATTAAAGTACAATGATAAAAACATACAATGATAAAAAAAAAATCTCCACTCAATACATACAGTAATGTACATAACTGTAATACATTGTTATACTGTACATTCTGCACATTTTAGCATTCACCCTTATCTACTGTACCACACCCATTTATATGCAAAAAAAAAATTATTTAGTTGATTAATTACAGTATATAAAATCACTGACCATTTTATAAGAAACACATTCATTCATGAAGTCTTTGCCAAATCAGCCAATAAAACAGCGCCAACACAATGAATACACTTCACCAGCTTCAGTTAATGTTCACTTCACAAAACAAAATAGTGCAAATAACAACACAAATAAAATATAAACAATGAGTCACATTTCAGGTACATGTACGCCTGCTTCTACAGCAGTTTAAGAGCTTCAGTTAATATTCACATAAAACATTTTTCTGTCTTTGCAGCTGTGATTTCTGTGCCTTTAACTGTGGCAGGTAGTTGGTGTTCCATGGACTGGTTTGAGTATTTCAGGAACTGGAAATCTTCTTGGATTTTCATACATAACCGTCTCTGGCAAAGTGGCAATGAAAGACATATCACCTCAAGTAATCCTCTATTTGGTTGAAAATGCAAAGATCAGCAGTCTCTGAAAGTGGTGCCAACAACCATGCCACAATCAATGTCACAGAGATCACACTTAATCCACATTCTGATGTTTGGTCTGAACTTTACCTGAAACTCTTGACCTGTAGCTGCTTGCTTGCTTGCTTATTTATTTATTTATTTATTTATTTATTTAATAATACTGCCTCATGATTGGCTGATTGGATAATCGCACAAATGTGCAGGTGTACCTAACAAAATGGACAGAGAATGGAGTTTGCAAAGTTTTTGCAAATGAAAACATACAGTAAAATTGTATAAATGTGATTTCACCCACATTGGTGTGAAATAAAGCAACCAGTCACAGAACTGGGTAACTGTGGTACGCTTCTGTGCAATCAAAGCGTCATGTGATCTTATTATAAATAAAACACCTGCTCGTAGTAGGCTCCAGAG
The DNA here is from genome assembly GCA_003987875.1 of Clarias batrachus. Lineage (NCBI taxonomy): Eukaryota > Metazoa > Chordata > Actinopteri > Siluriformes > Clariidae > Clarias > Clarias batrachus. The sequence goes on from QMIH01000294.1 coordinate 346,322, forward strand.
TTTATCAGGGGGAAAAAACACACATAAAGAGTTAAATTGATTGATTCATTTGCAGAACTACAGTATGTCCTGGATGTGTTTTAATAGCCCTCAGTTTCAACAAGAGATTACCTGTGACTCCACCCACGTACAGTACCTGATGTTTACCTCCTGACCTCATGACCCTGACCCCTGCACGCTACCATTATCTGCAGTCAACTCGCTGCCACTCCTCACTCTACGTTTCCTCACTCACTCTCTATGTTTCAGCAGCCCTTACCTTTGCCTGTTGTATGGGCTGTCGCAGTAGACATTTAATTCGCTATGAGCTTGGCCTGATGTACCATAGACGATGCTGCCTACTGTTACATTTTGCTTGAACGCCTGTGACACGCCCGTGATGGTGACTAGCCACCAAAAAGTGATATAGATGATGTCTTTTGTTCTCTATCAAACTCTGGAATCTTCCAAGAACAGGTGTATTTATCACATTAATACTTTCAATGCATGCATGTGAAATTCATGAACTAAGATTAGGGAAAAGTTGAAGAGTCGAGATGATTATTTATACATATGCATACAGTACAGTGCCAAAGTCAGTGACCACTCTTTTTGTTTTTTCCTAAGATTACTGTTCAGAAATCATAAAAGTCTCTAACAGTAAAATCAGGATGAACTGTTTCAATGTTTCATTCATAATAAAACTTAACATAATTAAACTCTAATGTTTATGAAAATTCAAAGTCGTTCAGGTGTGGTTTTCTGGAAATGAGGCATGTCAACTGGACTTCTTTCTTGTTGGGTCAACCAAGTCTACTTGACATGACTCAACTTGCACACTGAACTTAAATATTGACCTAAATGTAAATGAATACCAAATGGCCAAATGTAATTAATATAAATTTTCCACCATTATTGTTTTACACCAAACAATTGAATGGTCTTTAAGTTTTAAACTAATTGTAGTCTCTGACATTATTGTACCTACATATACAGTATTTAGTTTCTTTATTTAACCATTACTGAGTTCTTGTATATGGGAACAATTTGCATATCTTTGCGAACAACAACCTCCCAACACTCTTTTTTTCTGTCTGAATTCTTCTTTTGCTGGACCGTGCTTTTCTCCTCACCCTGAAAAAAAAAAAACAAGGAGCAATTAAAAATCTGAAAATGACTTAAAATTGCGTTGGGCACTGCAATGAACTTAATGAAAGAAATTAGTTTTTTTTTTCTTCATCATTCTCACTTGCATTGAGCATCACCTTAAATTCAGTGCTTTGAGGGTCCTCTAGGAGCTCCAGTAGTTCAAGCTCTAACGATTCACGAAAATTGTGGTGCTCCTGTTTCATTTTCTTCATTTCATCAGATTCCATGATTTCATTGTATTCTTCTTCTGTCTAAAAATATGAAACATAATGGAACACAGTAAGCATCTACAAAACAAATTAGAAATACGACCAACAAAATAAGTGAATTCTCACATAGTCCTCGAAACATTCCCCCAGTTTGTAGCGTTCTAGTCCAGGAAAGGTAAGGCCAGTTTCAAACAGCTTCTTTACATTTCTTGTTACAAGGTGGAGAACTTCATCTTCATAGGCGTAGATGTTTCCGTCCTCACACAACAAGAGAACTAACTGCAGGCCAAACGCTTCACATGGAAAATCATCAATCGCACCAATTACCACCATTTCCATTCTCTCTGGTAGGTAGAAATCTTTCCAGGCTTCTAGCTGTTCCTCATTTCCACCATAGACCGTGTCATCCTGCCCACACACTCGAACACTGTAACCCTTTGGKTYTTTCAGGGGAATTATTGTACCGCTGTACCTTTTTACAACACTGACAACTTCATCAAGATCTATCCGACCATCTTAAATAAAAAAAGGGGAAAAAAAGATAACCAACAAGTCATCCATAACATTTAAAAATGAACAATCCACAAAATATCACATGGTATTAAGTGTAAAACATTTATGTATATATGTATATTAAACTTTTGTGAGAATATTCAACGTTTGAGAATATAATTGATGGTTTAATTTACCTTTTGTGTAGATCCCAGCGAATTCATTTTTAACTTTGTCACATCTACAAATAATATTCATTATAATAATAGAAACATATTTAGTTGATGCAAATAAATGTAAATTACCGAACATGGATAAGTTTCAGTATTAGTATTCAGTAGTTGAAATGACACCATATATGTACTTACTCGTTTTTTATGTTCAATGGCATAGTTATGAACTTCATCCCGACCTGATCATCTACTTGTGCAGCCGGCAAAGTAAAAGTATGAGAAATCTTGTAGGCCAGTTTTAAGTTTCTCACAGTGTTACTTTGATGGATGCACAACCAGATGAACTAGGCTGGTGAGAGAGAAGCAGAGAGAAAAATATATGTTTAAAAGACGTAAAAATTAAAATGAACCAAACAAAATTAAATCTGTTTGAAACATACTGTAGGTTCAAGAATAAACCTACAGTAGATCCTGGAAAAACAGGTAATTTTAATTTAATTAATTGGGTGTTGATAATGAAAGCAAATGTATAAAATTATTAAAACTTTTATAATACTCAAGTCAGCATGAACATTGCTGATTTCTTTGATCTGACAAAGATCATTAAGCTAATAAACTGAACAAAGATTAATAAACAAACTACTTTCAGATAAGCAAAACTTTACTGTATATAATAAACAAAGAATATAAAGCTGAAGTAAAATAAAAACACTTCATGACTAAAATTAAATGTGTTATTATTCTACAAATATAAAGATTTTTTCCCCCCACAGTAACGCTGGAACAGGTTGGCATAGAGCCAAAATCATATTTCATGTTCACAAAAGGCATTTATAAAACTTTTAAAACACAGTTAAAATCTACTGTAAAAATAACTGAAACATAACTGATAAAGGGCACACGGAGAAACAAGTTGTAACAGCAAATGAGCAAAAAAAAAAACTTCAAAAAGAAAAACTTTAGACTTTGACTTACATGACGTTTTTTGCTGCTTTCAGGAAGCAAAATGTCTGCCTGTGTTACTCACTCACTTTCATGGCGTCGTGTTTCATGGCGTCGTATAGCACAAACACACCACACCCTGTATTCTTCCTGATGACATGAAACACAACCAGCCCTCATTTCTGTACAGTCAAATACCGGAATCCTTGGTCAATTTTAAAGATATTTAAAGAAGTTTAAATTTTTACAATAGCTTGTAATATTATATTGTATTGTATTATTATATGTTTAGCTGTACATAATGAATTGTGTGTGGGTGTGATTCACGTGTGTTTGGGGAGACTCTTGCTGGGATATCCCCTCCCCCCCTTTCTTTCATAGTCTGCTTATCCACTGGTAAGCTCCAGCTCTAATTTGATCATTCTGTATTTTAGTATGTTGTGTATCATTCTTAGTGTAGCATATACTTGACGGTGTAGTTGCAACTATTTTTAGCATTCCTATATATAACTCTTGAACTGCTACATTGTGTATGACTGACTGTGAGAAAATAAACGTGCTTATGTACGAAATCCACGCCTCTTGCATGTTCAGTGAACGTACCTGGGTGCCTTAGTTAAATTAATAATTTGGGTCGTTGATTTCCTTGGGCCACATTCATGTATTTTATGCCATTATATCTTCAAAGAATTAATGCTAGTGTGCAAGCATCTTGTAAATTCAATACAATATCTTAAGCAGAAATTTGACTGAAACTTAGACTTAGTTCATTCTTATATTTATGGAGGGTGATTAGCAGCTAGATGCAGTTTGGAGGAAATTATAAAGAAGTGAAATAAAGAAAAAAAAAGAAAGAAAAAAGAAAAAGCCCTTGGACCTGCATAAAAACAGAAATTCTGCTTGTCTCTTTGTTACATGAATGCAACAGTAGGCAGTGTTGTCTGTGGCAAAAACGGGTACATCGGACTGAGCTCAGAGCTACTGAAACCCTGTAGCAGACTGCTGTGATGTCGCACATAACAGGCAGAAGTAAGGGCTGCCGAAACATTTGCGCAGCACGAGGAGTGGCAGCGAGTTAACCGCACACTCTATTCACAGGTAATGGTAGCATAAAAAACCTCATAATTACTTCAGTGGGTTTAATCTTTCCTGTGCACAGTCGATGTAGTTTTTGTATGCACATGGATTTGGGCATAAAGAATACACTTACTTATGTATTACTTACATATAGTGTATATTAATTTATTATTCTCCTTTTGTGTATTTATTTTTTATTTATGTTGTGTTTTAAAAAATTAACATAAGTTTAATTGGAATTTAGTTGAAATCAGAATCAGAAGAGTTTTATTGCCAAGTACGCTTGCACGTACAAGGAATTTGTTTTAGTGACAGAGCTCCAGGACAAGACAAATAACAAGACAAAACAGCACGACACAAAACAGGAAGAAAAAAAAAGAAAAAAAATTACAACAAATTGAGTAGGATGGATTTTTTGGGTTAACATCAAATGGAGTAGCGTGTGAGATACTTACAAATAAGTTAAATAAATATCTGTGGTATTGCACAGTATATTGCACTGTGGTATTGCACATTTAATGCACAGTGAGAAGAATGTTTTAGCTGTTCATGAGGTAAATTGCCTGGGGAAAAAAAAATGTTTTTCCAAGTTGTCCCACACCACCCCACTTCTCCCTCTAGAACTACTCGTCTCGTCCCACCATCTCTCAGGGATCAAGGAAGACATACATCCAACCTTTTTTCTGTTCTGGCACCTAGGTGGTGGAATGAACTGCCTCTACATGTCCATACAGCTGAATCTTTGAAAATGTTTAAAAGCTACCAGATTCTGTAAAGGGAAAACAGCTTCGTCTGTTGTACAAAACTAACCTGTTAACTGTTCTACAAACCAAAGGCAAGGGAAAGAATAGAAAACAATAAAAAAAAAATAGAAAGCAAGTGATGGTAAAAATGTATTCATTGAATAATTTTATTTGAATCTGTTTCAGTGATCAGTCTGACAAATTAAAAAAATGTTCTATCCAAGCAAAGACAAAATTACTGTTTTTCAACACTGTTCTGCAGTTTCACTATGGTCAGTTTGGATTATAAACTGAATGTAAGCCTATGTACATGCCCTGGACATGTGATTTTGGGTGACCTATCTCAAATAATATAAGGGTTGGGACAACTAGGTAGTTTTCCCACAACCGGGAAGTGCATTTAAATGTTCAGTTGTTTTTCCTGCCAAGAAATAAAAACACAGACAAGAGATGCATAATATACACTTAATATACAGTACAAGTAGTTTTTGTCTGTAAAGGTAATCTCCCAGGAATAGGAACAGGTTGTGCAACAAAAGTATTAAAATAAAAATAAAATTAAACAGACACTTTTGAGTGTAGGGTAAATCATTGTCATGAAAATCAGCACACTGGTTGGAATCTGCTGCCATTCTGCTTCTCTCAGACTGAGAGTCTGAGAATTAACAGGAAATTTTTCTGCATAGCTCAAACACTTTTGCACGTATACATGTCAAATGCAGTCACATTTAAATGTCATTGAGCTGAATCATTTTCATCATATATGTCATGGTCTCAGCTTGACAGAAAGTCAGTTCTTTTGGTTTGTTTGCAAAACATATGCAATGCGGTTTTATATACTCCTCCTATGGAATTTATACAATCGCCACCAGCCCCAGCGCATATGATCTCAAAATATTGAGGATGCAAAATTGCGAAGGGATTTTTGATATCTAAAATGGTTCAGCCATGGCAATATCTTAAACCTATGCAAAAAAATGACTCATGACTTCCTGAGTCATATCATATTCAGTGACATTATCATCCGGGGGGTTTTAGAGGTCACATAGCCTGAGCGCAGGAGTTTTTCATTCTTTAGCCACGTTCATGGGCTTTAGTAACATGGTTGTTTATTACAAGGGTTTCATGTACATTGTTGTTTAAGTCTATCGTTGTTATTTAAAATATGTTAATAATATATGGATGCTTTTATAAATGGATGTGAACAATGTGAACAAAACAATCTCACTAAGGAAAAAAAAGTAATACTTTGATATTATTACTATACTGGAGATGCAATGACTGTCAGCAATGAATGTGCAAAAGAAAAAAACAGTCTGTTTGAAGAATATATATCTTCCAGTTACCATTTCGGAAGGGCCAAATATTGGGCTGCATCAAGCCATGTTTCAGCCAAATAATACTATTGTACCAAAGTACTGTGTTTTAATTTTTTAAAGGTACAATAATGTGACTGGTATGACAGAACATGCAGGCCTTCTCTTAGCAAACAACTGGCACACCCCAACGATAAGCTCTTTCACAACCAGCCAGAAGACTTTTAGAGTGAAACTGCAATGTGTTTATGGAGCACACAACTTATAGACACACCCATTAAAATACAGAATAAGTAAATGATATGACAGCCACAGAGCACAGAGTTTAATCTGGTGCTTTGATTACTATCTTTGTTCTCCCCGTATTTATATGGGTTTCCTTTTACTATCCAAACCATGCAGTTAGGTGGCTTGGCTACACTAAATTATCCATATGTGTGAATGTGTGTGCACATGGTGCCCTGGAATAGACCACCACTTCCACTTTCTCACAACTGATCCAGCAATGCTGGGTGTCATGTCCAACCTCCTAGGCATAAATATTCCTAAAATATTACTAAATTCTAAATCATTTTATATTTTCTAAATAATAAAATTTTATTTCCTTACATTTAAATTTCTTAAAATGCTCCTTAGCATTTAATTTCATTAATTTCAGATTGACTATCATTAATGATGGCTCAACATAAGAGATTTAATATTTAGTATTTGAAAACAATTACAAATAAATAAATATTTTATCTGAAACTTCCTAAACCTGAAGGTCCAAATACTATACATCGGCCTATGCTTTATTTATTTATTTATTTATTTATTCATTTATTTTAATTATTTATTGACCAATATTTTATTTTACATTTAAATATTCACTTAAGAGAATGTCAGTTTACAATAAAAATAAAACATATCTATTTATGATATTTTCTTCAAACCAATCAGACCAATTAAAGAATGATACTTTACCTTATAAAAAAAAGTATATAAAAAAATTACAACGTAATGCACAAAAAGAATGCATTTGTTTAATTATAACAAAACGTTTACAAATATAAATAGCATCAAATATAAAATCAGCTTTTTGCTCATTGGCCTTGGCCACCTTACTAGAAACACATGTACACCTCAACTGTCTCTAGTTGTGTGTCCCAAGTCCCCTGGGATAGGCTAAAGACCTTCTGCAGCCCTATACAGTATAAGTGCTATAGAAAACGAGTGAGTCAGCAAAAAGTATAAAACATTCAGTAATCTGGTCAGGTTAACAGTGGATTGAGGTGACAGGCAGACTGCAAATAATCCACTCCAAGAGCAGGAGTCTGTAGATATCTTTGATAAAGGCTTATAAAAATTCCCATTTTTCCACTAAACAATTGTATAAAAGTATAAAAGACCAGGTGTGCAAGTTTTCCAGTGAGTGTCCATAATGCATTCAGGTCTACCTTAGGCAATCCCTTATATTTTATGCATGTAATATATGCTGTTTCTCAAGGAAAACACAACAGACATTCTCCATTATGCCCTCTTTACGTTGGACTGTAAAATAGAATGTTCTCAATATTCATGACAATGCCAACATTGGCGAGATCCTTGGTCAAACGTACTTTCGTTGTTTTTTTCAGTGTCTCTAAATCTGTATGATTTTGCATCAGTGTGTTGTCTTCTGTGTGTTTGTTATTAATAAGTAGTTTGCTTAAGCACTCTGTCTCAGCACAATTCCCGTACGGATGATACACTTTATCTGGATGTGCATCTTTTAAATTAAAGAGCTTTTCACAGTTTAAACATGGACGTCTTTCTTTATAATCATTTTCATTCCAGTCTCGAATGTATGCCTGACATTCCACTGACTCTGGGAACGTTATACCATCACCAGAACCTTCTGGAGTAAATGACATGACTGCATGACATACAAACTTGTGCCATGTTTCAAGACAAGACAGGTCAATCATAATTCTCTTTGCGTTGCCTTTTCTGCAGGAAAGAGACGCCCCAAAATACTGCTGTGGTGTTGAATCAGAACTGGAACCTGAATCTGAACACACACAGATTACAGTCGCCTCCAGTGTGTAATATTCCTCGTTTGTGCTACCTGGCCTGTGGAGCGGATTTGGGAATTTAAGTTTTTTCAGCAGAATCAGCAGCTCGTTTATGACTTTCTTTTTGGTATGATAAAGTATCTCCAACTAAAGAAAAAAGGAAACAACAACAAAGTAATCAAATGAAACTGAATTAAAACATAAAACATTCACTACAACAAATAGCTGTATAATTAAAGGGCGATGTTTATTCTGCAGTAGTGTTTGGAATTCACATTGATACCCTTGAATAATCCTATAGTACACAATAACCAAATGACAATAAGTCTACAACTTCTTTATTATTTCATATAATGATGTTTTATGCATAGTGGATATAAAGAAGAAAAACTATGTGGGTGCACAAGTATGAAAACTAATACTTTACTAAAGTATATAATTGTTTGCTTTTAATACAGCCTTTTAGGTTACGGAAAGATGGCATAGTACAGTTACAAAACTATTACAAATAATAGCCAATTTTCCTTAAACAAAAGCTGAGTGGCCAGATTGAAGGGTCTGTATCTTGAACCCCCAAAGTGACGCTGTTGGGTCCATGAGCAAGGCTCTTAAATCTTTCAGCTCCACAGGTGCTATATCATGGCTGACCTGCGCTCTGACCCCAGTTTCCAAAGAAGATGGGATATAAAAAGAATTTCACTGTGCTGTAATGTACACTATTGTGCAAAAGTTTTTGAATACACCTTAATAAAATGGGAATGGTTGGTGATATTAACATCCAGTTTGTGGCACATTAGTATATGTGAGGGGCAAACTTTTCAAGATGGGTGGTGACCATGGTGGCCATTTTGAAGTAGAACATCTTGGATCCAACTTTTGTTTTTTCAATAGGAAGAGGGTCATGTGACACATCAAACTTATTGAGAATTTCACAAGAAAAACAATGGTGTGCTTGTTTTTAATGTAACATTATTCTTTCATGAGTTATTTACAAGTTTCTCTTTGTTCACAGCCATTGACATGTCGAAGAGGTTAACACGTGATGAACGGATCGAAATTGTGTTGATATCTGGTAAACGCAGCAGATTTCAATGCAAGACACCCTACGAGACCACCCATCTCCCATGCTACAGTTAGCAAACTGCTTGCTAAGTTTCGTGAAACTGGTTGTGTTGGATTTGCCAAAATGTGGACGCATGAAAACTGTCACTAATGAACAAACATCAGTGGCTGTCCTAGCTTCATTCAGCAAGAGCCCACAGCGTAGCACTCGCCGCATGTCACTGGAGAGTGGCATTAGTCGAACATCCCTTCGGCGGATATTAGCTACTCACAAATGGCACCCTTACAAACTCCAGCTACTGCAGCATCTCAACGAGGATGACCCAGATCGGCGCACACAATTTGCAGAATGGGCAAAACAAAAATTGGAACAGGACCCTCAGTTCACGCAGAAGATTTTGTTCAGTGATGAGGCAAACTTTTATGTGAATGGTGAAGTTAACAAACAAAACCACCGCTATTGGTCTGACACTAACCCACATTGGATAGATCCCTCCAAGACTGTTGGAACAAAAAAAGTGATGGTATGGTGTGGTATATGGGGTACAAAGATAGTGGGGCCATTCTTCATCAATGGAAACCTCAAGGCCACTGGATATTTGAAATTGCTACATGATGATGTGTTTCCCTCTTTATGCACTGAAGCTGGCACGTTCCCTGAGTTTTTCCAGCAAGATGGTGCACCACCACATTATGGGTGTCAGGTCCGAGCATTCCTAGATGAACAGTTTCCTGAAAAGTGGATTGGTCGTCGTGGGCCAGTTGAATGGCCCC
>QMIH01000294.1:359436-377401 GCA_003987875.1 Clarias batrachus
ATTTTTGCCATTTAGCCACAACAGCCAGTTTTGCTGTTTTTTTTTTTTTACAGACATGTTTTTATACATAACACATATAKGGCTCAGGATTGTACATAGAGTATAGAGTGACATATCCTTTTTTCCAGCAAAAAATAGGCAACTGAAWTTCACTTTAACCATCCACCCAAACATTTAAAAAATGGGTCAAACAGCAAAGGAATGGCACAGATACACATGATCACGTTTTTATCGTTGTTTTCGGTTGTCTCTATGACCAGAAAATAATAATATATTTTGAATTTTTTTAAATGAGTTAATACATATTTGCGGCATCATTCCCATATTCTGTGGTAAAAATTTACCCTTCATAAAAGTAATGATAACTTTTGTTCTATCTGACATATCCACACAGTTTGAAGTCTGCAACCTTCCTGTTAACACACGCCAGCAAGGTTACCATATAAGCATGTGTTTTTTTTATTGTCTTTGACCTATGCTGTGCTGCCTGCACATATCCATGTTGCTTGATTTTTAAGATTTTTACCCTCTTGTGCTCATATGAGCACATGACATTTTCCAAATACAACGTCTATACTGTATAGGAGTCCATAATTGTAAGGTGCTAATAAAGAGAGAGTGAGGAAAAATTGAAATGCACACAATAGTATGGTCCAGGTCTCATTAAATTAAACAAGAAGGTAAGCTAACCAAATAAGTAATTAAGAAGGATGTGTGATTGAGTAAGCAAATAAATAAAAACAACAGGAAACTCAGTACAGGAAACTCAGTATAGTAGACTATTATGACTAAAACCAGACTGAAACCAGATATTACATACACTTAAAAAAATTTAAAAATTTTCTTTACTGATCTAAAACTTTTTCCATCTCAATTCTGAGTTTAAGAAGCTTCTGATAGGTTAATTGATTCCATTTGGGTTAATTGAAGGCACACCTGTAGATGCATATAAAGARATTTCACAAAATAGATGGCATCATGAGAAAAGAAAATGATGTGGATATATTAAAGCAACATCAGCCAGGAAGTTAAAGCTTGGACCAAATAGCTCTCCAAATAGACAATGACCTCAAGCATACCTCCAAATTAGTTACAAAGTGGCTTAAGTACAACAAAGTCAATGTAATACAGTAGCCATCACAAAGCCCCGATCTCAAAATCCCTTAAAAAAAATTGTGGCCGGCACTGAAAAGGGGAGTGCGAGCAAGAAGGCCTACAAACTTTTGGTTGCACCAGTTCTGTCAAGAGGACTGGGCTAAAATTCCAGCAAACTATTGTAGAAAACTTGTGGAAGGATACCCAAAAACATTTGGCCCCAGTGAAACAGTTTCTGGGCAGTTCTACCAGATACTAAGGAAGTTTTTGCATACTTCTGATTTTGATGAAAGTRATAAAACTATACATAAAAATTCTCCCTCGCTCGATTCTGACATTTAACAAATGCAAAAACAAGTTAATTTTCATTGATCTAAAACAGAAAAAAAGTTTACTCTGATTTAATATTTGACGGTGAAGAAGAAAAGTTTATTTTTCTCTGAAGTGTATGTAAATATCTGGTTAGAACTGTAGATACTGTACATAGAAATTCATATTCTTTTTAATTTATTTGAAACAAGGCRTTCTCCAGATGAAAAGAAAAATAAAAGATTTTCAGTAAAGTGATGATTCAACCAATGTCCCTTTTTCACATAAACACATTTTGATCATTATTACTTTATTATTTATTTATAGATTGCTATACATTCTAGTACAGTGGTTCCCAACCCTGGTGCAGGAGTACCAACTGGCTTACAAATTTTATGGATGTGTTCTAATGTTAGTGTATACTTGTACAGGTTCAATCACTATATATTACATCATGTATTTATTGGAGATTATTCTAGTTTAAATGGTTCTATACGTTTAAAAACTCAAGATCGAATTGCTTATAATAAGCAAAGACAGTTTCCAGTTTTCGTTTGTGTGCATTGTTACTCCCTACCACAAATTCTCAAGTTTCCTCCCACCACCTAAACACAGGCCAGTAAGTGAATTGGCTCCTCTGAATTCTACAATAGTAAATAAATCAACTGTATATAAATGCATCATAAATATGTTTGCACACAAATAAAGTGAGGTAAGTAGTCACCCAGAATTAAGTGTTTGAAATGTTTCACCCCGGAACAGAAATGGAAGTGGGAAATCTGTGGAAAAATATTGTGATATTTATAAAACTCTTATGCGACTTTAGCTGTGGCATGGTCGTTGGTGTTTCATGGGCACCATGGTTTGTGTACTTCAGAAACTGCTGATCTGAGAAGTTCAAGAAATAAAGTTCAGTTTCTGAAATAATCAACCAGCCCATGTAGTGCCAACAACCATGCCATATTCAAAGTCAAAGAGATCACACYMTCCTCATTCTGATGTTTGGTCTGAACTGTACCCGAAGCTCTTGAACTAAATCTGCAGGATCATTCATTCAGTCATTTATACTGCAACCTCATGATTGGCTGATTAGATAATTGTATAAATGGGCAGGTGTACTCCAGAATTTCTTAGAGAACATGGAATAAGGCACCTCCCTTTAGTTTTGAATCAAATCGCCATGTACTGTAGTACCTTTTGGTAGATTAAGTATTTGGTGTCCAAAAATTTTTTAATAAAAATGAATGACCGCAATTAATGAACAAGATGCCCTGAATGGCCCTCTTGTGTAAGGCGGCACAGTGGCGCAGGGTTAAGCACTGTTGGCTTGCACATCCAGTGTCTGGGTTTGAGTCCTACCTCCAGGTCTGTGTGCATGGAGTTTGCATATTCTCCACATACTTTGTGGGTTTCCTCCGGGTACTCTGGTTTCCTCCCACAGGCAAAAGATTGGCAGATTAGGCTAAATGGAGTTTCCCCAAATACCTGTACTGTGTGTAGGGAACAGAGAATAGTTTAGCACCCTGTTAGCACCAGGTGCTTAGTTTAGCACCTGTCCTTGCTCTAAGTGTCTTTTGATGGTAAGTGGGTGAATTTGTGTAATAGGGAACAATTTGCATGTTGTTGGGAACAACGTTATTACACTCTTTTGTGTCTGAATTCATCTTCGGCTGGACCTGGACCGTGCTTTTCTCCTCATCCTGAAAATAAATAAAAAGGAGCATTTGAAAATATGAAAATTACTTGTAAATTGCATTGGACACTGCAATGGGTTATCCTGATTTTTTTTTTCGTCATTTCGTCATCTTACTTGCAATGAGCATCACCTTAAATTCAGTGCWTTGAGAGTCCTCAAGGAGTTCCAGTAGTTCAAGCTCTAACGATTCGCGGAAATTGAGGTGCTCTTGTTTCATTTTTTTCATTTCATCAGATTCCATGATTTCAGTGTATTCCTCTTCTGTCTAAAAAAATAAATAAATAAAGSATAATGGACCTCAGTAAAAAAAAAAGTCTACAAAACAAATCGTAAATTCTACAAAAAATTTAAAGTAAAAAGTGAATTCTCACATAGTCCTCGAAACATTCCCCCAKYTTGTAGYGTTCTARTCCAGGAAAGGTAAGGCCAGTTTCGAACAGTTCGTTTACATTTCTTGCCACAAGGTGGAGAACTTCATCTTCATAGGCGTAGATGTTTCCGTCTTCACACAACAAGAGAACTAACTGCAGGCCAAACGCATCACATGGAAAATCATCAATCGCACCAATTACCACCATTTCCATTCTCTCTGGTAGGTAGAAATCTTTCCAGGCTTCTAGCTGTTCCTCATTTCTGCCATAGACCGTGTCATCCTGCCCACACACTCGAACACTGTAACCCTTTGGTTCTTTCAGGGGAATTATTGTACCGCTGTACCTTTGTACAACACTGGCAACTTTGTCAGGATCTACGCAACCACCTTAAATGCATAAATAAAATTAAGAAAAAMAATCACATTGCAGTTAGTGAAATACATGTAATAATATTACATTTTTTATGGCATATTAATACAATAATGTTAAAGAATATTAAAAATCCAAAGCAAGTAAAAAAAAAAGCTTAAAAAAATATATATTTACATTTACCTTCTGTGTAGAGCCCAGCTAATTCACTTTTAAAGCCATCACATCTGCAAATAATAATAATAATAATAATATGGATGATGTCTGTTGTTAAAAGTGTCAAACAAATACATAACATTAAATTTAAACTTTGTTCATAGATTATACAAAATACGTATAATGTGTGTAAAAAGTTTCATAATTTGTGTATGCAAATGACATTACAACTGTCCTTACTTGTTTATTATGTTCGGTGGCATCCTAACCTGATCATCTCCTTGTGCATCAATCAGAGGAAAAGTGTGAGAACCCATTTTTTTTTTGTTCCCTGACACTTTTAATCTGATTACTGCACAAACAGATGATCTAGGCTGGTAAGAAAGAGAGAAAAAAAGAGATCGTTTAAACAACATGTAAATATATACAGTGCTTTAATAAGAAGGAACTAAACTAAATGAAACTCTGTAAAGGATGTTGTTTACAGTATAATGTAAGCACAGTACGTTTACAGCTGCCAACATGAAGTGAGACTTGTACAGTAGGTGTTAATAATGAAAGCAAAAAAATTTACAGAATGTTAGCATGATTTTTTTACCAAAAAAGATTTAAAAGATTAATAAAAAATACCTTATGACTAAAATATTCTTTATGTAATATTTGTGGAAGGGGAAATGTGTTGTTACGCTACGAATATTAAGACATTCGTTACACATTAGCCGTCACAGGCTGGCACAGCGCCAAAAACATAGTTCACGTTCACAAAAACACATTTATCAAGCTTTAAAAAATTAAAATCCATGACAAATTTCAGTAACTAAAAGAGACACACARAGAAACAATATTTAACATTAAATGAGAAAAACGAGAAAGATAAAAAGCTTAGACTCTGACTTACGCAACAGTTCTTGTTGCTTTTAGGAAGTAAAACGCYCGTGTTACTCAGCTTTATGGCGGCGAGGCGCACACAAACACCACGTGATGGAAAGATCGGATCATTTTTGTGACTCGATTCTTTGAATCTAGTTCATCAAAATGAACGAATCGTTTGATGAGTTATTCATTTCAGTTTCATTTTAGTTCCTTTGATCAGAAATAAAAGAAAATGTTTCATTTTCAATAAACAGACCTCCAACACGTCGACATACACACATTGTAATATATAAACAATGTAATACTGTGTTTGGTGCTTATTTTATATATGTAAAATATAACTAGATAGCGTCTATGGGAGTCACGTGACCACAATACGCACGARATGAACTGCTCAATCTCAGAAAATTTGAATATTGTGAAAAATGTCAATATTGGAGACTCTTGGTGTCACACTCTAATCAGTTAATTATCTCAAAGCACCTTTAAATGGTCTCCCATTCTGTTTCAGTAGGCTGGCTGTTCACAGAGTGCTATATCCAAGCACATTAATGGAAAGTTGAATCGAAGGAATAAATGTGGTTGGAAGATGCAACTTTTTTATTTTCTGATATATTGAATCTTGTGGTTTCATTAGCTTAAGCCACAATCATCAAAATTAAAAGAAATAATTATTAGTTCTTTCATCAGTTTTTGAATGTATTAAGATTGTATCGCTTTTTAAGTGCTTTTAGCATGCTTCACTTTGTCAGACAGGTTCAGTTTAAGTAATTTATTTGTTCAAAAGTTCTGGGAGTAAATAGGCCTGGGTGTCACAAGTGAAAAATCATCATGATAAAAATCAGCCTCAGATGAACAACATGTACCTTTTTCACTATGGTATTGTTTATAGAAAATAGCGCACTGCCATCTAGTAGTTCGGCGTTGCTCCTCCCCTCACTCTCCGAACTCCGAATAGACGCGTCATGTCTGAAAGCAGATGAATACGACTGCGCATGCGCGGCTCAGCCGTTACAACCTCACTGACCAAGAACCTAACAGCAGGAGGAGGTAAAGTAACTTACTTACAATCTGTAATTGTTCATATTTCAACCAACTCTGATGCGACGCTTCGATTAATACGTGTTTATAGACACGGGTTTTTAAGTTTTTAAGTAATATGAGGGAAACCTGGTGCTGAATGAATGGAGTCCTGCAGAGATTAGCAAAGAGCTAAAGTACACGTAAGCGCACACTGTTAGCATTGAGCTGTTCAGCTCTTTAAGCTTTTCTATTCTCATCAGTATTGAATATTAACAGTGTATTATAAAATATATAGTTAMATTTCCTTGTCTTTACATGTGTAGAAATATTTMATTGTTTCATATTTCATAATTTTTTATTATTATTAATGTTTATCTATCAAACTGCCCACTTAGGAAGCAAGACTGTTGACAATCAGTTTCACATGCTGTTGTGTAAATGGAATAAACAACAGGTGGAAATTATAGGCAAATAGCCTATATAAGGGAGTGATTCTGCAGGTGGTGACCACAGACCACTTCTCAGTTCCTATGCTTTCTGGCTGATGTTTTGGTCACTTTTGAATGCTGGCTCTAGTTTCATCCATGCAGGATGTTTGGCATTTGCCAGAGAACACCAGCATTGGCAAATTCGCCACAGACGGCGCGCTGTGCCCTTCACAGGTGAAAGCAGGTTCACACTGAGCATATGTGACAGAGTCTGGAGACCATTCTGTTGCCTGCAACATCCTCGGATGCTTTAGTCCAGGTCTGGGAGGAGATCCCTCAGGAACCATCCACCACCTCATCAGGAGCATGCCCAGGCGTTGTAGGGAGGTCATACAGGCACGTGGAGGCCATGCACACTACTGAGCCCCATTTTGACTTGTTTTACGGACATTACATCAATGTTGGATTAGCCGATCACGGCAAACCAGCGTTTCTGCACCCTGTCCGATCGACCGGTTCATCTTCGTTATAAATGTAAAAAATATGTATATTTTGTTTTTCCCCCCATCTCTAATGGGCATGTCCATAAACTATCAGTAAGAGCACTTTAATAGAAACTGGTCATTTTATTAGAGTCCAAACTGCACTTTTTAAAAAAATTACCAACACCTCCTGACCAATCAGAGTTGTGAATACAACAGCACTCTAGTGTGAATGCTGATTTGATCGATTGTTTGTTTGTGTAATTATGTGGGGGGTGGGGGAATGTGTAATTGCGTTATACAAATGTGATTTACATTGTATTAGAGATTTTAAGAATTAACCTTTAGCGACTCGAATGTCCTCGTATGATAATTTTCTCTCACTTACTGTCTACACATCCTTGTACAATCCTCGTATGAGGACTATAAGGTACAATTTTTTTGCCAAAATGATTTCTGTTTGAAGAATTTAATTAATTCCACAGAGGAGTAAATGCAGCGTACACAACAGTAGAGTCTGAGGCTCAAGAGGTTGCTAACAGAAATGTAGTTTGTGTTGTGTTTATGGTTTTCTAACTGTGTGCTAGTKATGTTTTCTTGTGTGTG
Source organism: Clarias batrachus (assembly GCA_003987875.1). Taxonomy (NCBI): domain Eukaryota; kingdom Metazoa; phylum Chordata; class Actinopteri; order Siluriformes; family Clariidae; genus Clarias; species Clarias batrachus. The sequence goes on from QMIH01000294.1 coordinate 366,848, forward strand.
TGCAAGCAAAACTGTTGATGATGATGATAATAATAATAAATTAATTGTTTTGTTCAGCGAATGGACAGATTTTGCCCATCGTAAGAGTTAAGTTTGTTTCCCCTCCAGATGATTATAAGCAGTAGATTTTTTTTTTGATGGCCAACTATAATAATACTACTACTAATAACAATGACCACCTTAATAAATAAGTTGTTTGCATAGGGTGGAGTTCAGATATAAATCTYATTATTTCAAAATCTGTACAGTGATTTTTCTTTTGTTTGTTTGTTTAATTATTGAAACCATAAGTCATGAAGGTTTTTTTTTTGTCCATTTTTAATCTATCCTCTTGGAAAAGACATCAATTTGAGTCTATTTGAAAATATCTATAGGCATGTTTGTTTCTTGAATTAGTTGATTTTTGGATTCATTTCAGGTGAGGATGTGGGCCGCTTACCAAGTATAAAAAAAAGATTCATAAATATTTTATTATGACATTTTCCGAAAATAAGGGAAAAATCTATCACGGCTGTCTGGGAATTCTTTTTAATAAATTATATATATTTTTCTATCTCTCTCTCTCTCTCTCTCTCTCTCTCTCTCTCTACCCCACAGATGAGGGCACTGTGTGTGTTYGCTGTGTTCGCCTCGCTGGCCCTGGCGGTCATGGGGGAGGAAGGAGCCCGACTGCTCGCCTCCAAGTCCCTGCTGAACCGGTACGCCGTGGAGGGCCGAGACCTGACGCTGCAGTACAACATCTACAATGTGGGCACCAGGTACGACCGAGGTCACTAATATCCATAAGCTTTMCATAGATTACAGTCAGTTAATTTTTACAGAAAATTAATTTTCTTCTTTAACGGTAAATCTTGAAAGTATCTTGATGCCTTGTCCATTATTATAATTTTTTTTTAATGTACGTTAGTGCTAGTGATATTTATAACTTTTAAACATTGTGTAAACTGACTTATTAATTTATTACAAATTGTGTGAAAAAGAGGACACACACATGTACACACAGATACTCACATCGTTATTGATTTTTATCTATATATTTTTTTTTGCGTACAACATTTCTTTACAATTGTATTTTTAACAGACATTCATATGAGACATACCTTATAAATAATATATAATTATTATTGTTATTTAAATATTCAATGTATTCAGCTAATTCTGAGCCCAGCTGTTTAGTTCCAATCTTGTGAGTTCTCATGACACTGTGTTTATGGAAAGCCTCTAACTTTCACAACTGCACATGCGTAGCTATGGTTTTTACTTCACCAAGTGTTTAAGTTAACACATTATATAGATTATTTTTTATTCTTAACCCAGCCCAATTCTGAAATAAATAAATATAGAGTTAAACTATAATTCTATGATGTGTCTTTCTAGCGCCGCACTGGAAGTGGAGCTCTCCGACGACTCGTTCCCTCCTGAGGATTTTGGCATCGTCTCCGGGATGCTTAATGTGAAGTGGGACCGCATCGCCCCGTATCCTTTTTTTTTTTTTTTAAATCTCAATCTTAATTGCTTGTACTCTCGCTGTATGAAACGATACACTAAAGCCATGACATGAGACGAGATGTTTGCCGATACAGGCTTCACAGACTTCACTGACACAAATAATTACACTTCAGTACCTTTGTTTTATAATAATGACCGATCAAACCACTAAAATATCACTGCAGTATATTGTAAGACAAATAGATTAGTGCTGTTTGAACTATTTCAGTGTTTCATGGCCATGATGTTAGTACAGAAAGATGGTTTGATGGAAGGTTGTGCTCTTTTGCCCTCTTGTGGTGTACAGGTTACAAGCTACAGATGGAAAACGGTTTCTAAATTGTTAATTCGTTTTAATCGGAATTAATAGATTTGATATTTAACAGATGCATTGATGGTAAACTTGGGTTTCAGATCACAGTCAAGACATCTGAAAATCTGATAATAATTACGTGTAATATTTTATAATATAATAGTATGGTATATTATTTATTTATTTATTTTTGTCCACATAAAAGATGTGCATATTTTCTTGTTGGGTTCTTTTTTTTTCCCCCACATAAAGTTAGCGCTTATTATGAGTATTAAGTGATCGGTTATCTTGATATTATCACAAAATTTAAGGTAACACGTCTTTATGTTTTTTTGTTTGTTTGTTTAATCACTTTAGCACTATAGTGTCTGTTTTAAGTCCACTGATGATTGGTCATGTTCCCTGACTCGCTCTCCCTCTCAGAGCCAGTAATGTGTCTCATACAGTCGTTCTGCGTCCACTGAAGGCCGGCTACTTCAACTTCACCTCAGCCACCRTCAGTTACTTGGCCCAAGAAGGGGGTCAGGTTGTGGTAAGTGTTTCCTTACAGCAATATATATATGATGATATATATAATAATATATTTAATAATATTTATTATTATTTTTTTTTTCTTATTGCTTACAATTTTAAACAGGTTATAACAGCATGTAAATGTACTCCTTGTTTTTATGGGTTTTGTTTGAGAGCTGTGTACAAATGGTGCAATATTAATGCAGTATTTTGTACAATAATCAGGATTTCTTTGTCTATCGTAAGGTTGGCTTCACCAGCGCTCCTGGTCAGGGAGGCATTCTGGCCCAGAGGGAGTTTGACAGACGCTTTTCTCCACATTATGTAAGTGTTTGTGTATCAATCYTCAGAAGAGGTTTCCTCACCGTCTTAGATGCTCCTCATGGTCGAGACAAATTCCATCAAACATTCAGTCACACCTTGAAGACCATTAAATCGATCAGTTTAAGCACAATTCAGAGCTTTTAGTAGATAACCTTTTGTCTGTACCTCCCTGTAGCTGGACTGGGCTGCTTTCGGTGTGATGACTCTGCCCTCCATTGGCATCCCGYTGCTCCTCTGGTACTCCAGCAAGAGGAAATACGACTCTCCCAAGACCAAGAAGAACTAACGTGTGTAGGGTTAAAGCATTACAAAAGGGGTTAAGGAAGGGGTAGGAATGTGGGTTGATATTTTTTTTCCCAGAGATTTTTCAATCATTTTATTACCCATATTGGGGGTAACATGACCATGGATTCAAGTTCACAGTTCTCACTGGATGGCCGTATTTCCTCACTTTTCCTCCCGTTTGGAAGCATGACTGAGGGTCGTCTTTCCTTCTTTATAACTTCTCGAACGCCATCCCATTTTTTTTTTTTTTAGTTTGTTTGTAAACAAGCATTTAAAAACAATTTGTGTCATTACTGCTCTGAGATTTACAATGAAAATCATAAATAAAAGTGGATTTTTACAAAATAAATACACCTTAGTTTGGATGTTCGTCCTTGTTATAGTAATTGCATAAAAGCTTTGCTTTAAGGTAACTGTGACCCGTCGCATCAGATCAGGTATTGCGTTGCATTTTGGATTATTTAAGTTATTCATATTTTTTAGACTTCTAGTTAATTAAGCTTCATTTTGACACCATGTGTATTACACATGTCTGGTTCCTGAGATACGGTGAAACTTTGTTTGGACATCAGGAGGGAAAGAATGTTAAAAGGCAGCTCAGTGAGAGATATTTTTTTTTAATTTTCATTCATGAGCATCAGAGATGGAGGTGGCCGAGCTGAAGATGGAAGAATAGAAAGGATTAGTAGTAAGTATATTAGAGGGGCAGTGCAGGTATAGGATGATTTGGGGACAAAGTTAGAGAGGACAGATTAAGATGGTTTGGATATGTACAGAGAAGGGATGAGGGGTATATTAGGAGGAGAATGTTAGAGATGAAGCTGCTAGGCAAGAGGAAAAGAGGAAGGCAAAAGAAGAGGTTTATAGGTTTGGTAAGGGAGGACATGCAGGAGGTTGGACTGACAAACACACATATTTTTACTTATTCTTTATTTGAATGAGTGTCCCTATAAAACTGTATGCTCTATAAACACATTTCTGTTTCGCCCTGAATGTGATCCGCCTTGTTGGRGAATGGTTTATCTTGTACTACAGAATTTTATTTTGGAGTGGCAGTTGGTTGCTAAGACAAAATTCTGAGGTCCTACCCAGTCCCACTGTACATAAAATCAGTAACGTAATTTATTTTTGTACATAAATAGTGTAAGATTGTACATAGAACCTTTAAAATAGTGTACCTTAAACGGGCAAAATAAAACCTTTTAAGCTTTTAGAAAGATTTTTTTTTTCTTAAAGCATGAACGTGTCTTTATTTATTTTATACTATATTATTTTTTTTAAAGAGGTGGTGGGGTAAGGGTCAGATCTATGGGATGTTTAGAAATTTAATTGCTGCATTTCAAAGAAGCTAGTTCCCAAATTTAAGGCATTACATTAATGGTGGCGTATAGATGCATGGCTGAAGAAAGTAAACAACACTACGATGTTTCTTCGGCAACACTTGCTGCACCAGATTGTCCATGTAATGTGTATATTTGTGCTTTCCTCTTAGTTTAGTCCTCATAATGATTTTTTTTTATAAGAATATCTCATTGACCTTTTCTGTGCAACATTGACCTTTTTAATGCACCCTTTTATTGTTTCATTTCATTGTTTGCCATTTGTTCATTTTGTTTGTTTGTTCATTGGTGACTTATACAGGTTATCCCCTACTTACAAACGAGTTCTGTTCGTATCTGTGGCAATTCGTAACTCAAATGTTCGTAAGTTGGGGAACTACCTGGATATCGTTGATGGACCAAATAAATTTGTGGTGTTTCAAAGCATTTTTAAGGTTAAAAAGTTTGAGGTTGACATTCTTAAAAACATTTTTAAAAAGTCTTGTTTATTGCACTGTAGTTACCTGTTATCTGTGATGAATTATATTTTTGAGTGTGAGGGTGTAAGGATTGCAATTTAAATGCCTAAGGCGATGCCTTAAACTTATGCAGAAAAGTGTCTCATGACTTCCAGAGTCACATCATATTGAGTGACATCGTATTCAGTTTGCATTATCGGTGTTTTGAGATCAGCCGGGGTGGATTTGGTGGTCATCATTCAATAGGAGGAGTATATAAAATCCATTGCATGCATTTTGCAAACAACCCAAAATAACTGACTTTCTGTCAAGTTGAGACCATGACATGCATAGTGAAAATTGTTCAGCTCAATGAGATGTAAATGTGTACAGAGTTTGACACGTATACATGCAAGTGTGTATGAGCTAGGCAGCAAAATCTCCTGTGCATTCTCAGACTCTCCGGTGTCCTAATGGCAGCAGATTCCAATCAGTGTGCTGATTTTTATGACTTTCTTGACAATGATTTTGCCCAACACTCAAAAGTGTCTGTTTAGAAGTGTATGTTTTATTTCATTTTTATCTTAATACTTTTATTGCACAACCTGTTCCTATTCCTGGGAGACAAGCACCACTTGTATAGTAAAAGTGTATATTATACATCTCTTGTCCGTGTTTTTAGTTCTTTAAAAAAAACAACAGGAAAGAGCAGGAAAAACAACTCAACATTTAAATGCACTTCCCGGTTGTGGGAAAACTACTTAGATGCCCCAACTCCAAATAATGCCATATTTGTAACTGTGTTGTTACATGGAATATCAGATTCGATGCAAATACCTTGTTGGCCGCAGAATGCACAGCTATCTGATCTAACGCTTATATTGTTTGAGATAGGTCACCCAAAATCACATGTCCAGGGCATGTATATAGACTTACATTCAGTTCATGATCCAAACTGATCATACTAATACTGCAGGACAGTGTTATAAAGAGCAGTAATTTTACATTAACAAGACTTAATGGGTAGAACACTTGTTGAATTTGTCAGACTGATCACTGAAACGGATTCAAATAAGATTATTCAATAAATCACTATGTCACCTCATTTCTACTCGTATTGAACAGTTAACAGATTAGTTTTGTACAACAGACAAAGCTGTTTTCTCTTTACAGAATCTGGTAACATTCACTAGACAAGTATCCAGAATTCTTCCTCATAAACAAAGGTAGACATTTGAGAGCTGTAGTGTTTCTTTAAACAAGCACATCAGAAACCTGAAAGACAGGTTCTGTAACTTTTCAGATTGATTATGTGTACAAATACCTACATTACACACCAAACGGAAGGTAAACTTCATAAAAGCATAACTGTCCTTTATCCAGAGATATATGACTAAATGCTAAATCATTACTTGATTATCAAGTCAGTCTAGGAGGGTCTTCATTTCATCTTTGTACACTTGGGACCTGATCATCTGTGATGTGTATTCATCCAAAGAAGAGGAAGAATTTACTCTTTAGTGTAGTTTGTAGTCCTGTAAAACTTAGCACAGACCTTAAAACACACACACACACACACACACAGTAACAGTAAGATTTAAGACTACACAAGTTAATTAATCTTTAAAAACTCAATTACATAAACTTACCTGATCTTTTAAAAACAATGCTGCCCATTATACTGACTGGCACTACCTTCTTCGCAGCGGCTGTAAAAATAGGATTCGTTTTAAGCACTTCTGCTGATATCAATTCAGCAAGCTCCTCGGGCCAATGACTCACTAATGTGGCTTTCATATTTTCTTAAAATGTTCCAGTTCGACTGTTTTGCTGTAACCCTAAACAATGAACAATGTCGCACAACTTAATATCTCAGAAGTTGTACATTTAAAAAATGCTAAATTGTCTGAATATAAAGGATCAATAATGCAAGTTTGTGCTTTTGACCCTGTACACTCTACAGCCTCTAAATACTAGTTTGTTTCGTGTTCAGATGGAATAGCAGGAACAGTGGCATCCAGAACATTTGACTGTGGATTCTGCATAGGATCTTGTGATTATTCTAACCCTGTGTCTTCATTGCTTTCAGTTGGCAATGTAGCAAAAGAGCTAAAATGTTTAAAACCTCAAGATTTATTCTTACAAGATATGTGACTACTAAAAGCTGTTGTCAGCTCACAATATTTAATAGGACATTTGACTGTGTCATAACTCCTGAAATGATTTCTGATATGGTTTAAAAACTGGGCAGGCTGACAAACATCTTTAAAATCACATAACACTTGGAAAAACATGAATATTGGTCAGTAACTGCAACAATCTGTTTGTGTGCTTTTGTTACATATGAATTTAACTCACCTACCATTTTAAGGGCAGTATATAAGCAAGGCTGTTGCCAGGATTGCCCTTGATAGTGCTGAAACCTGTTGTGCTTCAAGAGTCCCTCCTCCCCATTTTTACAGAGATAGAAACATCCTTTTTTTGTGTAATAAATATTGTATATGTATATAATGTCCAAGATTGTGAAATAATTTATTAGCCATAGACTAGGGTTTATTGTCACTTGGATTTTTTTTAAAAAGTTACTTTTATAAATGAATAGAAACAAAAAAGAATGATATATATTTTTTTATTTAATTACATTAAAACAATGTTTGTCTATATTAATGAATTTGAATTAATAGCCTAGTAGCTATGAAATTTTAAGGGGCTGAATGTAGAACCAACTGTATTATTTATGAATCTAAAACACTAAATTAAACTAGATAACATGATAATCAAAGTTTTTTTATATTTATATTTAACTGTAGATGAATATATGAAGGTTTTTCAAGTCACATGGGAGTAGGTCTACAAATGAGCAGCAGGCATAGAATAGACATGGGCAGCCTCTCATGCACATTAACACTTGTTACGACCCAGTCTAGGGTTGGGCCGCACAGCGATATTAAGGGTAAGTAATTGTAAGKTGGGGAAAGAGASGAACTTAAGGAACTCAAGAAAGATGCACACCTAGTAGAGTGTAAATTATATTTGAAGGAAACAATATTTACAAATGTAACCGGTGTAACTTCAGGGTGGGCCAAGGCCAAAACAACAAACAGAAAACTCTAGAAAAAAAAAAAGAAAAGCTCTAACTTCCCTGTAAAGGAGAACAGAAATAAAACACAACTTGCTCTCCTAACTCCCTATCCATAAACAGTGAAGAAAAAACCCTCCCACACACAACAAAACAAAATGGCAGCCACRCCCCTACAACCAGTGGGAAAAAAGGAATATATACATTAAACACTAACACCTTACACAGAGTTAGACAGTTACAACTATCAGAAACAGCAACACAACAGACAAAGAATATGCGGAGTAGTCAAAAAGCCACCCCAACACTGGCTTCTGGAGTGGTTAAATACTGTCGACCATTGATGACGTCATCGGGGCGGAGACAATCACCCAAGCCGGTGGAGAGACACGGKAGATTTGCGAGTCCTGGATTGGAATCAGGAATGGACTGACCTGCACACATGGAATACATACATACACACACACAACAACAAACAACCTGCCACCAGCAGGTTGTAACACACTATGTTCCCAACATTGATTGAACTAATTGCACCAGAAAGTATTTTTCACATTTCTGCCAGTTTCCACCCAAAAGCAGCAGTATTGTCAAAGAATTAATAGATAAATGTTTGACACTTATTATTGAGTGTCAATAATAAACATTATTGACACTCAGCAACAAATTATTAATAGTCTTTCACAGTTACATGACGTAGAATTCATGCTTTGGTTTCTCAGAAAAGCCGTTCAAAAAAAGAGTGAAGTTGAGGCAGTGCAGATTAAAGAAGGCACAGCAGAGAAAGAGCAAGATCATGATCCAGATGAGAAAGTGAACAGAGTTGGTTTGAGAAGGACATACTGCATATACAGAAAAAAATTTTACTCAGATAAAGCACAGAGAGCTGCTGCACCATTAGATCAGTTTGACTTAGGTGAAAAGCCCAAAACAGCCAAAATTGCACTATTATTCTCAGGAGCATTTTCATTCCAGACAAACTGGTTTCAGACTTTTGTTTGGCCCGAGTATTCAGAAAAGAAAGATTCTGCCTACTGCTCTGCTTGTCATGTCTTTGGTAAAAACTTGAAGTCTGATGTATTTGTGAGTAGTGGATTCAAAAACTGGAAAAAGGCACTCAATCATGTGGGGACTCAATCACACAAGGACTGTATAGTCTCTTGGAACAGTTTCAAGCCTAATTCATGACGAAGAAATGTTGTACAGCAGATTGAAGCAGCAAGTGCTGATGAAATTAGAAAAAGAAGGAATATGAGACATACTGTGACTTTGACCTGCATGTTAGAGAAGCAAGGGCTTCCATTTAGGGGTCACAATGAAACAGTAGAAAGTCATAATAAGGGCAACTTCATGGAATGCATGGCGCTTTTGCAGAACTTTGATCCTTTCTTGCAAAACTACACTCCGCCATCAAACAGCACCTACCTCTCCCCTGTCAGTCAGAACTGGAGAAACCTCCCGGGCAGAGACAGAAGACAARAAGAATGAATGATTTTGTTGTTGAATCAGCTTGCTGTGCCCATAGGGAAATCAGAACAGATGCAGAACAACTCAAAACAATGTCTGTATAGAATGGTAACTGAACTGGAGAACCATTTTTCTGCTGTAAATGCAACATTGCTTAGTTTATTCCATTGTCCAGYCTCATAAATGGTTAATCAATATAAGTTTAAAGTTATATGCTGTTTTCTGGTATTTTTCTGATTRCTCGAGCAGAGAAAAATGTTTGTACTAGAAATAAATAAAATTTTGTGTTTTTACAGTAAACAGTGTGGGTGTGTGTGATCAGAAAGACTCATTTGAATACTGATTCTGAACAGGCCAAATATGTGTTAAACATTTATGGGCCCTGAGCCTCCCTTAAATGAAAATCCTAGAAACGCCCCTGAACATAACATCAGTTAGTTTCACGAGTGACATCTGGAGTGCGAGTGTATGTCCCATGCCCATGTTGCCATCCTTTTCACTCGACTCGATGGGGAGAAGTGTTGGTCATCATCAGCAGGCACTAGTTCATCATCACTGACCCTGCCGCACTTGCAGCTTACACTGATGAGTGGTAAATCTTACACTGCATCAAGATGATACCCCCTGACCAGCTAAAATATTGTCTATCATTTTATACTGTATGTTGTTTGTCTTAATGTTCTTTCCTTTGTTTATTTGTTTTACCAATATGACCCAATATACAGTATGTTCAGTGATACTTCAAATAATATGTTTAAACAGCATTTATTTCTGTATTGTGTTATATTTTTATACTAGGAAGTAGTGTTAAAAATTAATCTCTACATTAATAAGCCAATGTTTTATGATGTGGGATGTGGTGAGCTGCTGTGGGCCAAAACGTCCAGGGCCACTTTTTAGTCCCAATCCGCCCCTGGATATAAGAATATTGTATTTCTGTAAAAAAAAAAAAGAAAAGAAAAAAAAAGAAAAAAAAAGAAAAAAAAAAGAAATTAATAATAATTGTAATGTTAGTGATGGATCGTTAATTTTTAACGAGTCTTTGATGTGACTCAGAAGAACGAGTAGTCTCAAATTGATTTGTTTGTTTTCTGCTGGATGCGCATATGCGAAGTCTCAGGAAACAGAATTGAGCAGTTCATTTCATGATTCTTCTGGTCCGAATCGTTTGTTCCTTTGTCACGTGACCCCCATAGACGCTATGCAATGTATGACACAGGTGTTAGAATTATTTTATATATAAAGGAGTTATTTCTACTCTCTTGCTCTCTTCCTCATAGATCTGATATTAACGTGTTAAATCTTTCT
>QMIH01000294.1:387006-403796 GCA_003987875.1 Clarias batrachus
TTAACGGGCCGTAGTTTGCCCATGCCTGAGCTAACCCAACTCCAACCCAGCAAGGTTATACAAAAAGTACCCAATTCAGTGTGAATAACCCAGAAAAATTACCCAACAGAGGCAACCCAGCGTTTTTTAGTGTGTAAAAGTGAATATTAACTGAAGCTGGTAAAGTGTATTCATTGTGCTGCTGTTGTTTTATTATTTGCTTATTGTTTATTTGTTGTTTCATTTGGCAGAAATTTCATGAATGAATGTCTTTTTCTTATAAAATGGTCAGTGAGTATCTATAACTACTCAGCTAAATAATTTTTTTTCTGTATATAAGGGGGGGGTGGGGGTGGTAGACAAGGGTGAATGCTAAAATGTGCAGAATGTATAACATCTGAAATGTTATGTACATTATGTATTGAGTATATTATTTTCAATCAATGTATGTACTTTGTATGAAAGCTTGTTTCTATTGTACAGTGATGCTTTATAATTAAAAAAAAAATCTTATTAGAGGATCCTATTTAGTGCATCTAGCAAAGATGTACTAATATCAGGAAATTCACTTTAATGTAAAAACAATAATACACATGACTGAAAAGCATATTGAGTGATTGATTGGTTGATCACTTATTACATTTTCCTGACAGTCCTAAATGCTTCATGGCMWTTTAAAGAAAACTTTGTTTCAAATAATTAAAATAAACTGTATTTCTATCTATATAATATACAATGATCTATATATATATTTATATTAATAAAACCTTGTTTGATGCTTTAAGGTAGCCGATGCAGAGTCTTTCTGTAAGTTCTGTTTGGATATCTTACAATATACATGGTCTGAGCATGTACTGTGTGCATCACAAATGTTCTGGCTCCGAGGTCTCTAACATATAGAGTAGACTCTGACTCAATGGAAAAAAATGCAGCAGCTTTGTTTTATATATATACACTCACCTAAAGGATTATTAGGAACACCATACTAATACGGTGTTTGACCCCTTTCTCCTTCAGAACTGCCTTAATTCTACATGGCATTGATTCAACAAGGTGCTGAAAGCATTCTTTAGAAACGTTGGCCCATATTGACAGGAGAGCATCTTGCAGTTGATGGAGATTTGTGGGATGCACATCCAGGGCACGAAGCTCCCGTKCCWCCACAWCMYAAAGATGCTCTAYTGRRTTGAGATCTGGTGACTGTGGGGGCCATTTTAGTACAGTGAACCCAATTTGAAACCAATTTGAAATTATTCGAGCTTTGTGACATGGTGCATTATCCTGCTGGCGGTAGCCAACAGAGGATGGGTACATGGTCGTCGTAAAGGGATGGACATGGTCAGAAACAATGCTCAGGTAGGCATTGTCTGTGATGCCCAATTGGCACTAAAGGGCCTAAGTGTGCCAAGAAAAGATCCCCCACACTATTACACCACCACCACCAGTCTGCACAGTGGTAACAAGGCATGATGGATCCATGTTCTCATTCTGTTTAGGCCAAATTCTGACTCTACCATTTGAATGTCTCAACAGAAATCGAGACTCAACAAACCAGGCAACATTTTTCCAGTCTTCAACTGTCCAATTTTGGTGAGCTCGTGCAAATTGTAGCCTCTTTTTCCTATTTGTAGTGGAGATGAGTGGTACCCGGTGGGGTCTTCTGCTGTTGTAGCCCATCTGCCTCTAGGTTGTGTGTGTTGTGACTTCACAAATGCTTTGCTGCATACCACAGTTCTAACGAGTGGTTATTACAGTCAAAGTTGCTCTTCTATCAGCTTGAATCAATCAGCCCATTCTCCTCTGACCTCCAGCATCAACAAGGCATTTTTGCCCACAGGACTGTCGCATACTGGATGTTTTTCCCTTTTCACACCATTCTTTGTAAACCCTAGAAATGGTTGTGCGCGAAAATCCCAGTAACTGAGCAGATTGTGAAATACTCAGACCGGCCCGTCTGGCACCAACAACCATGCCACGCTCAAAATTGCTTAAATCACCTTTCTTTCCCATTCTGACATTCAGTTTGGAGTTCTATATATTCTATATATATATTAAACATGTTTATGTATACAATAGTTGGTTCATCTTCTGTCCCTGCTATGTTGTGCTTATGTCACCTATTTTGTGGCTATCCTACTATTTATATGCCAGTGGTGACAAACTGGCAGATTTCCTACAAAACTGTATAAACCCATATAAAATTGTATTTTAAAAAGTTTAGTGGTGAGTATGACCCAGTCAAAAGATTTAGTTGAAATGTTATAATTCCAAGGCCATAGTTGGTATGAAGGTGTAACTTAGATTTTTATGGATCATGACCCTCTCACCTACTGGCTTCTTACTTAATGCTTGAACATGACTGGGTTCTTTAAGTTGATACAAAAGAATTTTGAAATGACGAGAAGTGTTGGTATCTATATAAAGCATCCAGCCATCACAGTTTCAATGATGCTGCAAAATAAGATGTACAGTTTGAATTTGAATATTACTCCAATAACATGTGCCCTGCGATGAAATGGCAAATAATTTACACAATCAGCAACTTGGCTGAAATACTCTTCAGGGTCACTGTTCTCTGAGTTCACGAGCCACTTATAATTATATTATCTCATTGTTCTATAATTTAGCAAAGTGGAGCTCATACACTCTATGACTCTGCAATACTTCAAAAGCAGGTGGCGCCATAGGTCCATTTCCCAAACTCTAGCCCTCCAGTCGGTTCCATCTTAAATAAACCTCTACTGTGAAACACATTAGATATTTTTATACTGAAAATTCTATAATCTGTTAGCAATCTGGTACTAAATTATCAGTCAATGCTAGTGCTATTTTTTAATTTWTCACATGAAACTTCAGCAGTTGTGTGCTAAGGGATAATGCTAGCACATTATGCTAGCACAAGGACAGTTTTAATAGTGTTTAATGGGGGGGATCAGCATGTCCCAGCCAAAATACTATAATCAGCAAATGATCATCAGACTAACCATTTTGAAAAATTGCTAGTTTTAGCTAGAAATTCTAGTTAGCCAGCTAAATTTTAYGCTCATGATGAAGGGAAAAGGTTTGTCTCACTAACTCTAGCTAGCTAGCTAAATCTATATAGTGTAAATACAACTGAAAGTCAAATACAACTGAAAGTCAGTGTGTTTATGGACAAGAGGTCTCCTCCCTCAACAGGCATGTCTCCTCCCTTGATAAGACCGTACACAGAGTCATCATCTGTTAGCATGTCACAGGTGTTCTTCACCGACAGTAACAGCAGGCAGCGTCCTCGCTAATTGCAACAGTAGGTAGCATCATCTTCAAATTCTGTGTAATGGTAGAACGCAGGCATCAGGATCTGCACGCCGATACCCTCTAGTTAGAAAATATCATGTAGAAAGCAAAACTGTGGACAATTCATATATTGTATGTACTTGACTCACTAGAATCTGCTTTTGGCACTCTAACCTGTGCGCGTAACAACACTGTTACTAAACTCAAGGCTGCTTTATTATTATTATTATTATTATTATTATTATTATTATTATTGTCCCGTTAATATGTATCTTTCACCTGAAAATGTGGATGTAGTGTATATAATATTCAGTTCCATCCATCCATCCATCTAGGAAGCTCTGTAGTCCAACTAGGAATTGTAGTGGCCAATGGGGACCATGGTAGGACCTCTGGATCAACTTTAACACATGCGTTCACACACTACAGGCAATTTGGGAATGCCAATTAGCCTAATAGTCTTTGGACTTTGGGAGAAAACTGGAGCACCTGAAGGAAACCCACTTGGCACGGGAAGAATATGCAAACTCCATGCACATAGAAGCCAGATTCGAACCTGGACCCGGGAGATGCTAAAAACAGTGTTAAGCCACTAAGCCACCGTGCTGCCTATAGTGTTCAGTGATGCAACGAAAAGGTAAATAGTACAAGGAAAGCTTTAAAAGCTAAATTGTATGCATGTTTGTAGGGACCACAYATACAAATGACACAAGCAACAAGAACTTGGATAGAGTTAGTACACTAATTGCATTCCTATCCGTCCGTTGGTCCCTCAGCCTAGATTTCTACCTTATCTATTTAAATTGTATAGATTCCACCAACAAAGAAAGCTCATTTGCGTTTTGCAGTTATTATTGCCTCCAGTATCTATATTAGTAGACAGTTGTGTTTACTGAAATATCCATGGCCACATTATTCTTTGTTACTATGCCAGATGCTGGTGTATGCACCAAAACAAAAGGAGGAAGTACTTGCTTTAAAAAAAAAAAAAAGTTTCATTGGGTACCAACGCATAAACATCCTACCCACCATCCTACCTTTTTACTAGCAACAATCATTGCCATGGACAAAGCGCAGTGTTTGGCAACATAAAAAAGTAATAAAAATAATAAGCGTTTTCATTCTGATTGCAAGGTTTGTATTGCTTCGTTTCTTTGAACTTCTTTCATCTGTGCACATTGCTCTTGACATACTGAGGGTTTCATCCCCATAAACGTTCTCTAGCACAGTGGTAGACCATTAACTGCRACAAAGAGGATTCAAGAGTTGGGTTCAATGATGGCGCAAATGCATGGTTTGTGAGGGAAACTATGTTGTCT
This sequence comes from Clarias batrachus, assembly GCA_003987875.1. Taxonomy (NCBI): domain Eukaryota; kingdom Metazoa; phylum Chordata; class Actinopteri; order Siluriformes; family Clariidae; genus Clarias; species Clarias batrachus. The sequence goes on from QMIH01000294.1 coordinate 391,581, forward strand.
AAGTGCCTTTGATAGAACTTTTTCAGATACCTGACTGCAATGATGTCGGTGGACTGGACAAACTGAAGCAGCATTAAACAACATTAGGGTACAATGTATTTTGAATGTATCGTTTTGTATAATAAGGGTATTCATTTGCAGAAATTTGATTTGTTCTCATAATGTCTGTATGTGTATAATAGGTACTGTAGCTGTGAAACAAGCAACATGGACTGTTCAAAGGAAATTCAGAACGACTTAGATGCAATTACTCTATGTAATTGCTTCTAAGCATTTATAACAATGAGGAATGAGTTGCAGGCGGCGCKGTGGTGTAGTGGTTAGCACTGTCGCCTTGCGTCGCCAGGGTCCGGGTTCGATTCCCGTCTCTGTGTGCATGGAGTTTGCATGTTCTCCCCTTGCTTGGTGCGTTTCCTCCGGGTATTCCGGTTTCCTCCCACAGTCCAAAGATATGTAGGTTAGGCTAATAGGCGTTCCCAAAAATTGCCTGTAGTGTGTGAATGAATGTGTGAGTGTATGTATGTGTGTGTCTGTGCCCTGTGATGGATTGGTACCCTGCCATGTCCCCTAAGTCTCCTGGGATAGGCTCCAGGCCCCCGTGACAGTGAATACAGGATTAAGTGGTATAGATGATAAGTGAGTGAGTGAGGAATGAGTTGTTTAAGATTGCATAACGTCATCAGATGTGTTTTCTTGGATTCTGAATGTRCTGGTCTTGTCAGTTAATGGCGGCATGGTGGTTTAGTGGTTATTAATTTGCACCTCCAGGTCCTGGGTTCACTTCCTGCCTCGGGTCTGTGTACATGGAGCTTGCATGTACTCTTGCATACTCTGTACTCTCACTGACTATTCACTATGTTAACAAATTTGTTGGCGCTTTCTTTATCTTTAGTGAACAAATAGACAAATACGGTAAAATTGCATGGTTCAAATCACACGCTGTAGGACTCGTATGGGAAACAACGTTGATTGCACATAATGGCATCCTTAGGTTTATTTCGGTCACAGACCAAGCAGAGACAGATAGGCTCTCATACATTTCCTGCTAGTTAAGAACGGACAGAGGGATTGTTTGCGCTGCCTATATTTGTGTGGGAGCACAGATACCGTTGCTATGAGGGAAATAAGAGGGATATCCTGCTCGGCCTTTGACCCGCTCCACTTCCTACGAAAACACTTTTGCTACGGCGCTGTTGCTTCAACTTCTCACAGAACACATGGATTATTCAGTGTCATGCAATGAGTCATAAAAGTCGCATGACATATTCCAACATCAACACAGTGCTAAATACCACACATACTTAGACGCACACTCTCTTGGCATAACAGACACAGGAAGAAACCGAGGCTCCATGAGCAGGGGATTTTATTGCCGAAAACAGACATTTGAACCAGAAACGTAACACAATGTAATATGCAGTACTTACGACAGACATGAAGTGGTTCAGTGGGAAGGTAATTTGGAAATGTAGTTATGAACTAGAGCAAAAAGTGCAGTCATGGAAAATGAAATAAAAAATAAGCCTAGCCTGAGAACTCTGCTTTGATTGGCAAGACTTCCAGGAATGAATGAGTGAGCATTTCCATTTTTTTTCCCGAAGAAATCGCCCTCATTTCCGAGTTCATGCATCCCGCCTTCTTGTTCTTGGCCCCTGGAATGAACACAGGAAAATAAAATACCACAACAAGCTTAATGGACTTGAGTCTCTCTGCTAATTTGACATATTCAAGCTTTCTGCAACCCATACACAGTTAGTGCCTCCACTCTTCAAGGACTGGTGATGGATAATGGCTCCCAATTTTATATGTCATTATTGCATCAGTGAATGGGACTGAGAGCGGTCAAGGTGATAGAGTTTGAGGTAATCGCTAAGCGATCCCTTAGTGCTTAAAAGGCTTCTGATGCTGAGTCAGCTCACCTTAGCATTAGTTTTTTGTAGCTTTCCCTTGTATAGGCCGTGGAGCTGAAACCTCGAATGGATCCCAAGAATTTGATCCATTGCAAGAATTTGATCCATCCATTGCAGTTTGGGGTTTGGCCCACTGGTAACTGCTTGGGATTGACAATTTTAACACATTAAGCACATTTCCAGTTTTTCTTAATGAATTATTGATTCCTTGACTTATACAGTATGATTCCTATGTACTCCAAGGGTCCATGGAGTGCCTGGTACAAAAAGGCTTGGAAGATGTCGACAAGTCTGTTACTTATCACCATATATTCATAGTACACAGCAAATTTCTGGACTTCAAAAACTTTAGCGTACTCTTAACATAGTATGAAATGTTGGTGTTTATTCACTGGGTGCTGAGAAGCCTGATTCAACTCCTCCTGGTGTTAGTTGGTCAACGTTGCCATGACCAGTTGCAAAAAAGTACACATCCCTAGGAAGATTTTAGACGTTTCTACAAAGATAAGACATTTCAAATGTATTGATGGCCAGGTGTCATATGTATGTGATTTTTAATTTGATGTAGTGTCAGAAAGATGTATCATTTACTGTGATAATGTGGTCTTAATGCAGTGTAATTGAAATTGCTCCCTGATATTATGAACTGTATATGTTTTTAACCCAGCAGTCTGCCTGATGTTAACACAATCCTGTATTACAGAGAAGTTTATTTTACGTGAAACATTTTAATTTAATTTAAATTAAAATTTTTAAAGTTATTGCATTGGGATGTTACATTGACACTGCTTTAGTTTAGCTGAAATATGTAATAATTTATTTTTTCAATCTCAGTGCCACAAATTTTCTCACACGTACATTTTTGAACGTGTTGTATTTTGTAAAATAAAAGTAAGACATTTGTAGTAATCAGTATGGCGTTTTTTTTYCCAGTCAAGTTTCACTGGAATTGTTTAATGTCTGAGAATTTAACCCTATCATCCTGGGTCCCTGCGTCCTCAGATGGAGACAACTTTTTGGGTTCACAGAACCTTATTAGCACTGTTGCCTTGCACCTCCAGGGTCTGGGTTCGATTCCCATCTCTGTGTGCATGGAATTTGCATGTTCTCTCCGTGCTTGGTGGGTTTCCTCTGGTTACTTCGGTTTCCTCCCAAACTCCAAAGACATGTAGGTTAGGTTAATTGGCATTCCCAAATTGGCCGTAGTGTGCGAATGAGTGTGTGTATGTGCGCTGCAATGGATTGGCACCCTGTCCAGGGTGTACCCTGAGTTGTGCCCTAAGTGTCCTGGGATAGGCTCCAGGCCCCCCATGACCCTGAATACAGGATTAAGCGGTATAGATGATGAGTGAGTGAGTGAACCTTATACTGTACGGTAATTCACTCTGTCTAACTTGGACCTGTTGTCCTCATTAGTAGACACTTTTATATATATATATATATATATAAAATGGTAATGAAAGCACAATACACTAATTGGTAGACACAAGAGGGTGTCAAACACAGGTTCCTTGTTCAAAGACAATGCATATGCTTAGATTTTATAATATCATTATAATATATTATATTTTATATTATTATATTTATACTTACTTATTATACTTATTTGTAGGTCCTACTAATCTCAGATATATATATAGGAAAAAATTAAAATGCATGCAAAATTAAAGCTCAGGTCTTAAGAGGCTCTGAGAGATTTATTATTAAAAATAACTCAGGAGATACATTTTTATCTACAAGGTTTTAGAATTTTAACATGGGAGTTCAGTTTTAGCCTGAAAACTCCAATTAGATTATTAGATGGATGACTGAACTTCAGTGATTTGGACTCCAATCCAATACAATGCATGATTTGTAGGTAACATTGAGGCAGTGGCTCTTATGAAGACCATCCCAGGAAAGCAAGAACAACACTTACCTCTGCTGCAGAAGAGAAGTTCATTTAGAGTTACCAACCATAGAAATGAACAATCAGCACCTCGGATTAGAGCCGTTATGAAGGATTTACAAAGTGTGAGTAGCAGACACGTCTTATGGACACATCAATATCAAGTTGATATTCAAAGGAGATTATTGGATATTTTGGATGCCTTTATCATTGTTGTACAAGGTAGAAAAAAATAAAAAGAAAGAAAGAACATGGACTTAGAAGGTGTGTCCAAGCTTTAAATGTGGTGGTGTAGAAGGTACATGGCCTGGATGCTAAGGAATGCCCAATGTCTCAAGTCAAAGTAGACTGCAGAATCAATATCTCCTCAGTTTCAGGTTTATAAAGAGTAAGTGGTAAGAGATTCAAACCTAATACTAATTTTCACCTTTTATGAAAAGGTTCTTGGGGAAAAGAAACACTGACTTGGTACATTGGTGTGAACAGGAACAAAGATCTTCAGCAAGATGTCTTGATCATACAGTAGATATTGTAGTTCTAGATAATTATCTTTAGCTTTAGAAAGCTAAAGACCTTTAACTAGAACTAGAACTTCTTTAGAAAGTGATGATCAAGAGATCTTTGTCCCTGTTCACATAGATAAAAAATTCAAATACATTTAAAATAAAACTAGGAACCCTTTAGAAACTTTAGCCATTAACTACAACTAGAGCCCCTTAATGTCATTTAATGTCTTATGGGGCTCTTGTTCTAGTTAAAGGTTTAAATTCCTAAAGTGGTTCTAGTTCTATTTACAGGTCTTTAACTTTCTAAAGGGGCTTTKTAAAAAAAAATATTTTCCAACAYACTAGAGACTGTTGTCTGATGACCAGCACAAATCAGGTAACTGAATCCATATCCTGGTATGCATGGTATGGATCACTGATACTTTTGCATTAGTTTTTTAAATGCTTTTATGAGGAGCATTTTCCTAAAGAATGTCAGCTATCCTAAACTATATACATTTTATCAACTAAATTCCAGGGTAACTTTCTGAAGGATTTTATTATCTTGGGAGAATGTTTTGTTGTAAAAAAAACAAACAAACAAACAAAAAAAACGGCCATTGTATGAAAAGCTCTGACTCCCAGGTTCAGATCTTTTCATTCAGGCACTGGAGTTCTGGCTTTATACCAATGTATTTTAATGATTTGTTTTGCTCTCGCTCTCTGCATTTGTACAACATGCTCAAGGTCGAACATTGCTGACACTTTGCTCTAGTGCTGTCCTGAGAGTTGTGCATCTGGCAACGAGGCCATCRAGGGAGTTAGCGTAATGAGAACACTCAAGGTGACAACAATTCCAGGTATCCTAGAATAACACTGGTTGATTTGCTTACTTGCATTCTAATCTGGTTTATTTGGGCAGAATGGGTCAAGAGTCAGTGTCTKRGAAATGTCTAAAGAGAGGGGGGAGCGTCAGTAGAGTCTGTTAACATTGCTTGGCGGATTTGCATAACATGCTGTATTTCAGTGCATCATCCATACATCCATAGATGGAACTACAAACAGAGATTTTTTTTATTTTGTAATATTCACTTTCTTACTTCAGAAATCACCAATAAACAAACAGCACCCCAAGTTAGAGCCGGTTTGAAGGCTTTACTGAGCTTAGAAAGTTAACCTTGTATGTATATCACTTACTCACTCATTGTCTATACCGTTATATCCTGTATACAGGATCGAAGGGAGTCTGGAGCCTATCCCAGGAGACTTAGGACACAAGGTGGGGTACACCTCGCTAATCCATTGCATGGCACACACTCATTCACACACTATGGGCAATTTACAAATGGCAATAATCTAACTTGCATTTTTTTGTACTGTGAGAGGAAACCAGAGCACCTGGAGGAAACCMACCAAGTCTGGGGAGAACATGCAAACTCCGTCCACAGACTTGAGACGGGAATCGAACCCGGACCCTGGAGGGGTCATCATGCCCCCATGCCACCGATGTTTACATACTTATAAACATAACTTAGTACTAGGGCTGTCCCTGACACCGACAGCCTAACTTAATACACAATATCAAACTGAGGCTCTGCTACTGAGATGGTGATCTGCATCCAAACACATACATCTTTTACATACATCRRATGCATTAGCAGAGCCTMAGTTTGTGTAGGATCATTATACAGTATTTGTGTATTCCTGTCTGGTTCCCAGTATCACCCAGGAGAGACTCCATCTTGACAAAAAAAATCAAATCATCATCTGATTCAAAATGACTAAATGAATAGATGGATGAAGATCTTTTAAAGCCAAAGACTTTCAACTGGGATGTATTCCTGATTCCCACCCATTGTTCCTAGGATTTACTCTGGATCCACTGCAAGCCTGGCCTGGACACGTTACAGAAACTAAGTGCGTGAAGGAGAGAAAAAGTCATTCATGACTAATGGTGATTATTATTTAATTTCTACAGTTATATCCAGAAAATCAAAAAAGGTTAAAGTTCATACATTTGTGGAAGCAACATTGTGGAATCATGACAAAGAAAACAATTCTAGCATTCTTAAGGAAATTAGTGACGGAGGCCTGAGAACCCTGGAAGAATTCCTTTTTGTGTTAAAATGAAATTCCTGGTCATTGTACAAACATCTCTAATGAAGGTTTCTTTTTTTGGTGGTGCAGCGAAATAAATCGCAGGTGCAAGAGAGAAACCAGTGTAGTGTTTTCTCAGTATTCGAATTATCCTTAAAGTTCATGCCTAGCCAGATGGCTGGCGGGATGGTGTGGCAACTCCCCATCACGGGCCAAATCAAATAGCATGGCCTGTAGCTTTCTGTTTCCACAGGCCTCGTGCTTTTCCCTCAACGGAAACAATGCTGGTTTGAAGGCTCGCGAGATTCCTTCCACCAGAACCCTGCAGGAATGACAGGAATTCGGAATGATTAGAAAGAACAATATTATGTTTTATGGGAAAGAAAGCAAAAAAATTAAATTAAAAAAAAAATAGCCAGACACGCCCCACTTTTCAAACTCTAGTAACATTAAGGTGGACCAGGTTATGACATTCAGAAGCGCAGTACACAGATTTCTGTTGTGCGCCTCCTGAACATTAATATGTTTTAACAAGGGAAGTAAAGATGGTGGTTGTGTCCTGTGGTCAAATCTTAAGACTGAATAAAATGTTCTCATCTGTTCATAGGGGAAGGAAAAAAAAAAAAGACGAGCCAACGCCACAAAACATCTGGGCTCTTCAAACATTTCCTCTGGCGGAAGCAGTGGGATTTATACATAACAATGCAGGAAATGAGTGTGTGTACTGAGGTGGTTTACCAGCGTTTATAGGAGATTTGAAATGAAAGTGGGAAATTTCAATTATGAGAATCTTGAGCACTTTCCCTGCGCTGATGTCGGCATCAGAACAGCATGCCCTCTTCCTCTTCCAAGCATTGGTGGATGTGTCCTAATGTTTAGAGCTGTATTTTCCCAGCTCATCAAACATCTCAGCTAGGTCGACTTTGGGTCGGCTCACTACTGGAAGCTATACCGTGCATATCGGTTTTGGTAGTGGACRCAGTTGGTTGCTTGCAACACATGAGAGAAAACGTTATTCACAGGTGAAGTAAAAGTACATGAGGTTGTTTTAGTGCACAGTAGGAATTTTCTGATGGTTGAGGTCTTTCAATCAAAGCATCTTTTTAGCAGCTGTGGGAAACGGGGGGCTCAGGCAGTTGAGGCGCTGCATTTTTGAATGGAAGTCAAGGGTTCGGGCTCCACCACCGCAAGGGGTGCCACAGTTGGGCAATACCTAGCCATTGGAGGTGCAGGGCATCTTTGGTGCCGGTCCGAAGACCAGCGGAATGGATAGATTGCGACAGGAAAAGAATCTTTGCCAATACCAGTACAAATGTGGATCGATCAATCTCATGTGATGACAAAGGAGAAGAGCCAGAAAAAAACCTGTTACCTGGAGTTCTTTTTMATGGCATTGAGTCAGACATTAAAGTTTCTTACTTTAAATTGGGTTTCCTCATTATACACACACGGTAGCTATTTTTGGATGTCAGTATTGTTTATCACATTGCATAGTAAAATGTTTGCAGTCTGAAAGGTCTGACCCAAATAAATAAAGGTCGTAGTTAACAAATCCTATCTGCAGAGCAGCTGGCTGCTACAGCTTTGAGTCATCATCCAGACATCGTCTGGTGGGCATTTTAGATTAAACAAAGTCGTCCCGGTGACATATTCCCAATTAGCAAATACTCTCCGTGGTGCATCTTGCCCGTGTAACTTTATATAATGAGTCCACATCGGCCAGACGCGTGTGTGCTGTCAACACTTTGAATCAACTCTCCTTAAGACCTGCACCGACTGTAAAAACACTAGAATAGTCGTAGTCTCTGCTTTATGTCTGTGATGAACTGTGAATGGTATAAAATCTTTGACAAATATGGTCAATTTCAGTCCATGTGTATTGAATTGTTGCGTGATTCTTCGGGTTTGGATCGTGTCAAGTATCCATGCCTTTTGGAACTGCAAACCCAGAAACTGCCAAGGCATTCTTCAAGTGTGAGATGTGCAATCCAACCTGCAAGACTTCAGATTCATTTTCTGTTGGGAAGCACTTTCTTTCAGACAGATATTTAGATCATTTTAATGTCTAGCTTTTGGGTCAGGATTCTCTATTTATGCTACATGCATAAGAGGAAGTGAGCCCAAGATTATCACAAGGACTAAATGTTAAGTTCAATATATATGCAAGTGGATGTAAACCTTAACAACATAATCCAACAGTACACACACACATATATTGTATAAAAAGGCATTTAGATCTTACTGCCAGAAAGTAGAGCTGCTGAGGACCCTGGAATCAGAGCTCCCTTCAAACCTGTGAGCCCACTAACAACAGCAACAACAACAAAAAAAACAAAGACGAAAATAAATGATCGATCACATGTACAATAAACCTCCATGCACGGCCACCACATTTACATGCAGTAGTTTTGAAGAACAGATAGAAATACAGTATGTAGTTCTATATCCTGTTCACTCAAAGGCTGTGGGATGTCATGCCAATGTGACCTAATGGAAAAACTGACTAGTTTTGGAAGTTCGTGAACATAATCTACCAGCAGTTAAGAGCCAGGAGAATTTTATGTGGCCTTGCACATCTGGCCTAGCTGAGGAGAGGATCATGAATATCAGGGCTCTAATGTCTTCCGTCACTTTATCCAAGCATGTTCAAATGCCATTCCGGATTTGACATTTAGCAAACTAACAGTGCACAAGCTGCCACTGAGGTGGTAAAATAGTAGATTCATGGGTAGACATGTGATTACACTAAATAAACCCCCGTTCCAAATCGTAACCAGTTTTGACGCTTACTGGTGCTAGGGAGAAAATGAAACAGGGTGATAACGTTACAACGTACAAGCGACTTGTGACATGAGGTGCATCTGCTGTGTGCAAGAAGCTCTTGTGTCCATAAACTCTGTTATAAGCTCAAGCAGCCTAAACGTCATAAGTAAAGGTTGATATTCTGTTGGTTCTATTGGTTGTATTTGTAATGTATGCCGTAACTAAATGTAATAATGTAAATGCAGATAATCTGTTACCAATATTACTAATTTCCAACACTATAATCATATTTCTGTATTAAAAAAAAAACTTGCTTAACATTAATTTATAATTCTAATTGGCACCGGATGCTTTAAAAATTAAAATGGCTCTCTTCTTGCTACCGTCCTTGCTAACATTCTTGGAACCCATGGTGCTACTGTATATCTTCAGTAAATCTTGCACACAATGCCAAAAACCCCACAAAAAATATGTAAACTCACCAGACTTTCCACTGACATAAACAGGTTTTGAACGTCCGCGCAACTTCGCCAGTGTTTGGTTAGGTCCCATCATTCATAGCCTGAAAATACTTATAAACGTATGCCGTGACAAATTTCTTGCAACATTTGAGTTCCTCAGGTAAAAATCCATGAGGCGGGGCATTTGTATGCCAAGGAAGCACTGTATTTATTCCCATTTTTACAACCGTGGTAGACCCTCTGGTCAACATTCACACACTACGGGCAATTTGGGAACAATAATGCCTTTGGACCATGGAAAGAAATCCATCGTGGAGAAATCGAACCCGGACTCTGACGGCACAAGGCCACAGTGACAAGTAGGCTTTTATTGTCATTTCGACCAGAACCAGTTGTGCTACATACAACATAAATTAACAAAACTAACTAKCAAACTAAGACACCTAATTAGCTGACTAGCTAATACAACAAGTTAACACCATAAATTAACAAAACAAAATAAATAATGAGTAGAGGTAGATAAATAAATTAACAAATTTAAAGCAAAATTTTAAGCAAACATTTCTTGTTAAAGTAGCAGCAAAGACAGAAAACAGTTGTGCAGCTATTTATTACAGCTAATAAATATTGTGGAGAGAAAAAAGCAATTGAAACTTGGTGAGTAAAATTGCTAGATGGTTTATTTCATTTTGTGGTAACAGATTGGAGAAGTTGATGAGTCAGGTGTCCACATACTTTTGCTCATATATTTATTTATTCTAAAAAATATTTAAAAACGTTCAATGCAGATATTCTTGTTAATTAAATTGTGTTAAAGTAAAGTAGGATAAGGGTTAAAGGAGTCTGGGAGAAGGGGCGTGGCGATGTGGGCGGGACGAAGGGGGCAGGTCCTCGCGCCCTCGTGGCTGCCGAGGAATCAGCTGAGCAGAGCTCGCGCGCGCTGCTGGGTCTCTCTCTCTCTCTCTCTCCGCGCGCGCGGTGACAGGGGCACGCGGATATCTCCGGGATTCCCGCGCTGTACTGCGTTTAAAGGTGAGTGCATATGCAGGAAAACTCCACTGAAGACACGCACTCATGCGCTACAGCAGGAGGATGATTCTATGCACTGTACATACTGTATATACTATTACTGTGCGAGTGCGAATGTTTAAAGGACTAATGCACGAGCGTCTTCCAGGGTAAACAACAATTACAAGGAAAACAAATATATTCTGAAAAAAAAAAATTGTCGAATTTTATCTGTTAACAAATTGAATAAGTGCATGTAGTAATGTAGCAGTGGCACTCATCAGTCCATTTTTTTATTACACCACTCTGACTTTGCTATGGTTATGTTTATGTTTTATGCCTATGTTTATGGTTACAGACAGCCTAAAGATATGCCAATATTATTTAGTCACAGATATTCACACTTCTTTTTTAGACTCACAGCCATGCATGCAGTGGTCTAGGAAAACCCTACAGTACTAAGTACTACACTACTACTACTGCTACTACTACTAACATCTGTTTCTCTTTTAGAAGTAAAGTTAACTTGTGTGATGTCCATATTGTGTTAAAGACAACAAGTGGAAAGACATACTGGCATGTACACACTGGATTTTTAAACCTACAGTATGACTATACCCTGTAGACAATACTATGACCCACTATGCACCACTTGATTATGAATGTGTGTATATGTAGGTGTGTGTTGCAAATGTATTTGCTGCACCTGAGACATCTGATTGTGTTGTCTTTCTGAACSTGGACAGTTTGTGTCTTAATGTGCATGAGAGAGACACTTGTCTAGGGATGGGGTTGTTTGGTTGGAGGTGGTGTTGGGTTATGGTTGCCGTATTTGACTTGATCGTTCCTTAAAGACTTTTTTCTATATCTTCTTCTTTTTTTTTTTTTCAAAGGTTCAGGACGTAGATAAGCCTATAGGCTCTATATGCGTTTTTATTTAAACAAAAATGTATCCATCTTCATAGCTGAGCCCACAGCGCATGTTGTTGTACTGTATATGGAGGTCAATTCAGCTACACCATGTATGTATCGTCCTCAGTTTTCAATTTAGATAGAAGAACRCTTTGGTGCTTTTTAAGCTTGGACACCAGTCAGAAACTTGGACACACCTTCTAATTATTTATTTATTTTGTTTAATGATCTATATTCAGCAATACTGGAGATTTCAAAACTACGAAATAACACATATGGCATTAGGTCATTTAGTAACAACAAAAACAACAGTCAGTTATTTTTGAAAACACGAACATCAGATGTTCTGGCAAAACCCATCAAGCACCATTATGAAACTGTCTCTCATGAAGACCTTCCCAGGAAGGCATGACCAAAACGTAGCTCAGCTGCAGATGAGAAGTTCATTTAGAGTTACCAGTTACCTCAGAAATCACCAATTAACAAACAACACCTCAGATTAGAGGCGTTATGAAAACTTTACAGWGTATAAGTAGCAGATGCATCTCAATATCAACTGTTCAAAGGAGATTATTACATATTTTGGATGGCTTCAGCATTGTTTTACAGTGTAGAAAGAGCAAATCAAAGAATTTAGCAAAGACCGGTAGTGTGTATGTATGCATATACAGTATGTATATATATATATATAT
>QMIH01000294.1:409769-421587 GCA_003987875.1 Clarias batrachus
TATAAGTTGTATTTTAATAAGATGGCTTAGTGTTAGCAACTAGAGCTATTAAATCGATTATGCAGTGTAGTCAATCTTTTGTTGGTTGATATCCCAGTTTTTGACTCAGACTTGATTCTAATTTTTTTTATTATACAAGTACATGTACAACTTTTAAATGGGTAAAATTACATCAAAGCAAAGGACTTGCGAAATATTCTTGTTTTTAAAGATTGCATCAACATCATCTTTTTTGAGTTCATAGATTTGTTTGTGCMGTACTGCCACCTACTGGACTGGAGAACAATCAAGAACACAAGTTAGAAAGCATGTTAATGTCTTATATACTTTTAATAGGTTTTAATGCTTCTTCTAGTGACAATCTACCCATGATTCATTTCTTCCTATGCTCTAGTTCTAACACCTCCAGGGTTAAGAGTTTAAGTTTCACATCCAGTATGTGTGTGTGTGATAATGAATGAATGAATGAATGAATAAACAAATGAATATGTATTACGGTTAGAAATCATGACATTATGAAAAACTTTGCTTCCAATTCGAGCATCCCCTTTTGCATTTTTAATCTTTAGAGCTTCTGATTTAAAACTTTGACAGGAATGCCTCCTGGACAAGTTTTGACATCGACGCTTGGATTATGAGATATCCCAATTTCAAATTGATTTATGATTTATGYATTACGTGATGGTTCCCACTTTCCCTATTTTCTTCCAGATGACGATGTTGATCTAGAGGCTTTGGTGAATGACATGACCTCCCTGTCGCCCTATGAGGGCATTTACTCTTTTAAGACCCAGCATTCTGACACAATTCCTCTTCTCCGCAATGGCCAAGGCACTGGAGTCCACAGTAACAGGACTGCTGTGCCATCACATCCGTCTAATAGCAAAGCGACGACTACTCACTCACCTACGCAGAAGACCTGTCGCTCCCAACCTGTCCACATACTGGCTGTGAGGTAACATGCAGTGATTCTTTCTACTAGGGGTGCTCCGATCAGGATTTTTGGTCGATACCGATCACCGATTACAGGGTCTACTCAAAGCCTTATCATGTAGCGTTATTTATTAATTTACATTGTTGGATATAGTTTAGATATAGTTTAAGTATGGAAATTATAACTGTATTTATTGGCAAGCAACATGTGCAACACGTCAACTTAAAACATAGCAGCCTGTGCTTGGTTAGTAATTGGGAACAGCTTGGAGCTTGACAAATCTTTGCTGGTCACCAGGATACCAGCACCAAAACACAAAATATGCTGGTCAAGCTGATCACAAGCTATTTGGCCTATGCTGTTTTTTTCAGCAGGGAAGTAGGACGTGAGTCACCGGAAGTTCTGCAAGGTCTGCAAGCATCCGCGAGGACCGCCAAAAAATATAAACATTAAAAAACATGTTTAATTTTTCGTGCGGAAAGATGGAAACGTAATCACAGGGTCAAAACCCGCGGTGAATCATGAATCGTACTTACGGCCACTGCGAGAAACCGCGTAGGTGAGATAGGGGAATTACYGACAGCTGAGTGAGTGGCGGCACGTTAGTGGCAGTGTGTGAGTTGCTGAGTTCTCCCGCTGTCTTAGCGCTAGGCAACTTTGAAAACTGCTCGTGTTCCTTTACGTGACTAACCTTCAAATGTCTGGTGAGGTTCGTGGTGTTAAAATGCTTTGGSTGCTTCCYGTCTCGTGGAATTGGCTTATTACACAGGTTGCAGATTGCTAATGTATTGTCTTTTTCACACAACACGTAGAATTGCCAGACTGGTGAAGCCATTTTAGCAGCGCGCAAAAAGAATTGTCCCGCGAGTTTTGCGTCATCTGATCGTCTTTTCTATATCGGCCATTACAGAGACTACCGATCAATCGTGCCAAAGCAATTATCGGCTGATTATGATCGGCGACCGATTAATCGGAGCACCCCTACTTTCTACACATCCACACCTCAGTATTCACATCTCATTAAACTTAAATGCAGACGTTTGCAGTTGTAGTTCTTGCAGAAATATAACATTTATGCTAAGTATATTAAACGAATGGGAACCTGGGAAAACGTGATCAAGTTAAGAAATTAATATCCTACTAGGGAATGACAACAAAAGTAGAGTAGAGTAATTTAATGTCTAATTATGAAACAGGATTAGGGTCACCATAAACATTTGAGTTCTTACTTTTTACTTTTTGAGATTCAATTCAGATTTCTGAGATTAAAGTCATAATTCTGAAGAAAAAAATTCATAATTCTGAGATTAAAGTCAGGATTTTAAGGTTAAAATCTGAATTCAAAGATTGAAGCCAAAATTCTGAGAAAAATTCARAATTCTGAGAAAAACATAAGTCAAAATTCGAAGTTAAAGGCCAAATCCGAAGTAAAGAAATATAAGAATACTGAGATTAAAGTCTTTCTGAATTCTGACTTCTTCTCCCCTACGGCTTTCAGTCGTTAACTGAGCATTCAAACATTTATTTATTCAGAATTCTGACTTTTTTCCACAGAATTTTGACTTTTTTCTCCCGCAGAATTCTGACTTTAACCTCAATCAAGAAAAAAAAAAATCTGAACTCTGAGATTAAAGTCGGAATTCWGAGATTAAAGTCGGAATTCTGAGGGGAAAAAAGTCAGAATTCTGAGAAAAACAAATGTTAGAATTCTGAGGTAAAGACCGATTTCCAGAGGGAGAAAAAGTCAGAATTCTGAGAAAAAAGTTAGAATTATGAGAGTATTGTTAGAGCTCTGAGAAAATCTGAATTATGAGAAAACAAAAGTCATAAATTCTGAGGGAAAAAAGTCTTAATTCAAATATTTTATGGGACTCAATCCTCTTCTGTATTTAATAATGTTGAAGAAAATATATAACTCCAATTCCTTATTGAATGTTGAGTTTCTTTTCCTTCTCTTTGAAGTCATTTATAAATGTATGTATCCCACTWTGTAATGTTTCTATCTTGCTTCCTTCATCTTTCCTTCTCCTTTTTTCTCCTTTCTTCTTTTTTTTTTTTTCTCTCCCTGGTGTCTTTTTCACTCACTCTGGCAGCGGGGTGTTACACCCCCACACATCATGATGGGTTCACTCAGAGGTTTCTGACTCCACACACACGCACACACACACGCTCACACTTCTCTCTCTGACTTCTCAATGAACTCCAAGCTTCGTTTCTTGATTTCTTTCTCTGGTTTTAACGTTGCCAGAGCAGGGCTTGTGTTTATTCCCAGGCTTTGATCAATGGATAGATCAATAAATGCAGATCTATGTTTGAGAGTGCATGAACTTACTCTCGTGCATTTTGCGTCTCTAATCTAAAAAGCTGTTAATTATTTAGCGAAGGCAAACAAATAGGGAAAAATAAAACAGCTCATACTGTAGATGACTCACATGAAATGAGAAATAGATTGGAATGGAATAACAAAATGAAATGAAGCATAAAGTAATTAATTTTAATGTGTGTGTGTTTTCCCCCATTCAGGAGGCTACAGCAAGAGGAGCCCCAGGTTCGCCCTGCATCTCTGCCAGCAATCCCAAACCCTTTTCCTGAACTATGCAGCCCTGCAGGGTCTCCGATACTCAGTGCTGGTTTGACGCCAAAGCCTTCAGATGTGCACGTAAGACTCTCTCTCTCTCTCTCTCACACACACACACACACACACACACACACACACACACACACACACAYACACAATCTGCATAAATTTTGACATCCTTTATTTTATTTATTTAAAAACATTTCTAACTCTTCTTAATATGTCTTACCTTTTTGTCACACACACATACACACATATACCTGTGGTAATTAGAGCAGGAGTACGAGTTTTGTACTGTATGTATGAGTATGTGTGTGTGTGAAAAAACTACATCAAAGATCTTTCACACATTGTTTATAGCATAACATAACTCCTTGCCAAGAGAATAAATTTTCTTTCGTTTCTGGAGCTGATAACAAGCTGTGAGAAAGGGTTCTTCCTGATAGTGTGTGTGTGTGTGTGTGTGTGTGTGGCTATGTGTTAATATGCACGTTTGGTATTTTTTTTATATCTTCRTATGGGACAAAAGTCTAGAAGGCAGGTTTAAAATAGTTGTTGGGACATTTGTAAGGTCCCCACAAAGACAAATTGCCCTTGATTATTAGTTTTTCCTTTTCTTTTTTTTTTWAAACATACCTCAAACTTTTATGTAAAATTAATGTTTTCCTTTTAATTACTTAGATTTAAAAGGTGTTTTCTATCGATTCGCATAAATATTTGTAATATCGATACAAGGTCCCCGGAAAAGTAAAACAAGTTGTGTGTGTCTGTCTGTTTGCATGTTCTTTAAACAATCGGTTCATCCATCATTTGTGAGCATGTGTGCTTCCCTCTCCATCCTCGTATGTTGATACAAAACTGCTATCTCTCTAAAGCACGATAAAGAGCACGCCAAGCCACTCGAGATTATGTGTACTCATGTTGCGTAACTAAAGCACACAAGAACATTGCAGCATGTGCGAGTGAAGGGCCAAGATCCTGTGCAAACACATGTCCATCTCCTCTTGGCCTTCTGCCTCCTACATATCTTTCCTTAGTATCCTTAGAGCGGAGGCACTTCCTTAGGAGACGTGAGCCGTTTTCCTTTCACACGCCTATGTGTCGTGCCTGTTCTTGTGCCTGCCTCCACATCCCTGCCAACCATCTTAACCCTTCCTTCCTTCCTTCCTTCTTGCTGCGCTATCTGTTCTTTTTCCACAATCCCTAGGACACTATGTACATCCTCTACATATAAATAAAGAATACTTTGTACTGTGTGTGAATTCATGTGTCAGTGTTCAAAACATTTAGCAAGAATCAGGGTGATGGTCAGGGCAAAAAAATGTTGACTGATGATCAAATGTTATAAGAAAAYTCTCTTAGATAATATGGGTTATGTGAATCAGATAAACAAATTTAAAAATTGTAAAAATTAAAGATGTGGTCAGTTATAGGTAATATGCAGTAGAGCATTTAAATAAAGGTGAAAATAAAGAAAAGTGCATTCATTATCTATCTATCTATCTATCTATCTATCTATCTATCTATCTATCTATCTATCTATCTACAGTAGTACTTCAGAATATATAAATTGTACTGTACTTGGATTGAGCTGTTTATCTATATGAGAATTTGCATTTACGATTTATCTGAAATAAATAACATTTTTTATAACCGTGTCAAAGGTGAGAAATTTACCGCTGAGCATTAACTATATGTTATTGGAAAACATGTGAGAACTTCACCTGATTGAGACCTTTCTACCACTCGGTTGATGTATGATGCACTACAAAAAATCCACTAGATGTAGCCGTGTCTTTAAATCGTATTCGTTTCCAGTCACTTTGAAGTATACCTTGAGACATGAAGTTGAGATGTGCTTTCAATACTCAAAAAAGACAGCATTTTATGTGATTTGTTTACTGAATACTTTTACCATGAATTGCCACCTCAATCATTTGGACGATGGCTATGGTATGGGCTGCAACAAACAAATATTTATATATACATTTTTGGAGTTAGTCTCATATACAGTACTTGCACCCATGTCTTTGTTGATTTGGGCGCATGTTTAGTGGTCAGATGTTTGCATTCATTATCGTCATCACCGAAGCCAGAATCTGATCGGTGGAGCTCTTGAAGCCAGAGCGTATGCAGKAGACACGTCAGGTTAGAATGTGGGTCCGCCTCTCACCTGCACGTACTGACGATGGACACCGTACTTTTGGTACTTTTTTTTTCTTCTTTTTTTTAATTATTTTATCATGGACGGATTGGGACAGACCCAACAGCTTCCCACACACACATCTCATGACATCTTTGTGTTGTAATGATATCTCTGTTTCATTGTCTTTCAGTTGTTTATACAGCGTCCAAACTGCATCACGTAACAGATCTCTGACGTTAAGCAGCCTTGTTTTTTTTTACCTGCTTTCCAAATGTGCATTTTAGTTTTTTTGTGGTGCTTGTTGTTTTGTATGCTCTTTTACCATCATCATCAGCATGCTGCCATGTTGGTCCATCGGTAAGCATGCAGCGCTCTTACATTAGCAACGGGACTTCGAGGCCATCGGTTTGGTTTTTGCCACATTATGTCAGGGGCATTTGTTTAACATTATCCCATATTGTTACGGTATGTAGTCAATGTTGTTGTCATCAAAGCGAGCCTGGTGTTCAAATACAACCTAATACCAACTCTGTCCCAGAGTTCAGCGTTGCCAAACTAACATCACCACAACATTTCTGCAACCCAAAATTTTCTGATCCCTCTTCTATGACAGCTTAGGACTTAGGACCCCCTATTTTGCCTCTGTACCTTTTACATGGAAACAGTGAGGCGTAATAAAGGTGTGCCACACCGGCTGTGTGAAATGATTCAAACTGAATGACTGTTGTCACTTGATAAAATTCAGTACCTCTTCCTTTAAACAGTGGAAAGCGGAACCCATTATCTTTAGGGTCCTTTTTTACCCTTTAAAAAAATCCAATTACGAGACAATTCCAATTCCAAGTGGTATTGTCTGATTTGAGCTGTTTTTTCATGTAGTACCAGACGTGTTCAAGTCACCAGCCATTTGTCTCTTTTTGAATGCACGTGATATTTATTTGACGTAATTGTTTCTCCCCATTCTCTCAAAGGGGGCCAGTAATCCTAAAGTTGCGTCTGTCTGTATTGCTTTCTGTCTGTATGAGCACAATGCCGCAACCATTTCTGCACTCATTATGAAGTCTGCTAAGTAACACCAAACAGAGGGCAGATGGTGAAATGGTTATCTCGCGGCCAGAGACATGACGAGGCTTTTTCTTTTGAGTGTGATGTCATGGTTGAAGAAAGCGTCTGCAAATCTCTCACTGTCTGTCTCTCTCTCGCTCTCTCTCGCTCTCTCTTGCTCTCTCTCCTCTCATTCTCATCATTACAAATCTTTCTTCTAATTTCTCAACTATTCTCAGAAAGGCTTGCATGACCCCGAACGACTAACGAGTGATGCCCAGGTTAAAGAGGGCACACAGGCACGAAAACTTGTTGAGTCTCCCACAGAGCATGGGAACGCCATGCAGAAAGAGGAAGAATGAGAGCGTGGTGTCCTTCTGTCCTCGTCTGAATGCGTTTCTGCTTTGCATATTTCATGTAATCTGTGGGTGTGGGCTGGTGTCGATGTGTGCATATGTGGTGCATGTTTATTCTGGCACTGCTCTTGTTCCGACTAGACATGATTACACCGTGCCTTCAGCATCAGCAGCGGCTTTAAATTCCTTCGTCTTTTTTTTCCTTCCTTTTACACTTTCTCTTCATCAGTCTGTCAATCAAAGGCCGTGACATCCTTTTATGTCAAACAGCGGTGATGATAATATATAAGTGTTCGAGTGACTGTTGTAAGCAGAAGTTAGAGGGTATTGTATGGACGTGAATCTCCCCTTACACACACCTCCTGTAATTGTGTAATAAAGTTTCTCAACATAAGGCCTGTGTTGAATGTAGGGCTGTCAACATTATATCTGGAAATTTTACCGCACTGCATCGCATTTGACCAAATTTGACCCTAATGGCTTTCCATAATCTCAACGCGGTTACCCGGCTGTATGTGATATTGGCAGATCATAAGATGACTCGGGTGTGCTGAACAGCAAATTTTATTATTAAAACTTATAGATGGAAGAGCTACCTTCAAGGAGAGAATTTTTTTTAAGAATATATAACATTTTCGGATCTGAGGATGTGGGTTCGAGCCCCCCATAGTACTCGGCCAACGCATGTGGTGCTGGTTTCATGTGAGAAACTTTAATTTAACGTTTGTAAAACTGCATAATCAGTTTCCTTGAACCAGTTTGTCAAATGTTATATGAAATAAAGGGAGCGTCTGTAGACATGCTTTCCCTCCCCTCCCTCCCTCCCTCTCTCTCCCTCTCTCTCAGACTTCTTCTGCATTACCGGAATACTCGTTAGAGTATGATACATGACCTGGCGCTGACCTGGTCATGACTTTCCATGCTTATTGGTGAGAGTGCGTGCGCATGTGACGTGAGGATGGTTAAGACGTTGTTGATGTTGGAGGTGTGCCAGCGATCAGGGGTGTGTGAATGCTTTTCTCCTGAGCGTCTGCATACACAGACATACGACACACACCCTAGTAAAAGACACAATTATAAACGGGAATTATTATTATTATTATTATTTTTTGTTTGGGTGGAGAGTGATGCTGAACTTTAATCTTTTTTTCTGATATGGTACAGTATGTAGGTCATATTTAACGATAGCACGCAGTATCGTTTCACAGCCAGCTGGTTCAGTTTCTAGTTAAAGCCTTCTTGACGGTAAAAATAGAATAGAGCGCACGTATAATTATATGAAATTAGACTTTATAATCAGGACTGTCCTTATTTAAATCCTATATATATAGTAATGCATGATTGCACGATTCTGAATTACATGTCAACCTACCTAATTTGATATTATGGTACATTGTCATGGCAGAATATAGCAGCACACCTGTAATTTTCACCCAACTTTGTAAGTAACAATTCACTAATTATGGTCATTTACTTGAGAGAGGGGGAAAAAAAAAGAAATCAAGGTTGAAGGGATGATTTAAATGTGCATATATAGCAACTGCATTAAAAAAAATCTTATTTCTTGATCAAATCCAAACATTAGCTAATAATTGAGATACACAAATTACATACTTGAAAAAAAAAATATTCCGGCCTTGTGTAGCTCAATATAGTTATATAGACTTAATGGTTTAGCCATCTGTTGCTTTGCAGCTCCAGGGTCTGGGTTCAATTCCCACCTCGGGGTCTGTGTGCATGGGGTTTGCATGTTCTCCCCGTGCTTGGGGGTTTCCTCCAGGTGCTCCGGTTTCTTCCCATAGTCCAAAGACATGCAGATTAGAATAATTACCGTTCCCACATTCCCAAATATGTGTGTGCCCTCTGAAGGATTGGCGCCCTACAAGATACAAGGTACAGGATAAAGTGGTATAGATSATGAGTGAGAAAGTGAGTACATTCATATAACTGATCGTTCAAGTCAAACCGGGACTTCTTGATGGGAATTTCACGATGACTCTGATTGACCTTTTTAGATGACTTCAAGCACGGTATGCTGAGGACACTCGCCGCCTTGACGGTAAAACTTTTTTAAAAAGGCCGTACGAGCCCAGGTGAGGTGAACATTTAGCGT
The DNA here is from genome assembly GCA_003987875.1 of Clarias batrachus. Classification (NCBI taxonomy): domain Eukaryota; kingdom Metazoa; phylum Chordata; class Actinopteri; order Siluriformes; family Clariidae; genus Clarias; species Clarias batrachus. The sequence goes on from QMIH01000294.1 coordinate 418,941, forward strand.
GGAAAGGTAGAGTGGTCCTTGTGTGGAAGAGATGTTGAAATTGTACACAGAACCACCAACACCACTTGCTCGTGACAAGAACTCTGGGCGTTATTGCCACTTCCCTTTGACCTCGCTCTGTATCATTTCCATATTAAGAGAGTTCCTGGGAGGCCAGTGTTTCAGACGTGAAGCAGGCATATCCGGTGTACTGAGAAAACGTTCTACCTTGATGGTGTCCATGCACTAGGAAAACTATATAGAGATTATATATAGATTATATATCTATCTATATATATATATAGATTATATAGAGAAATACATGGAGTTTTTAATCTCATAATCGTGTTCTGCTATTCTGCACAATCAAAAGTCACGGTTTGACTTAAACACTTCATACTATACTGTAGGATAGACAATGAGCAATAAATGACCAATAAAGTCGCTTATAAATTTTAATGCTTTTTAAAATATTTATAAAGTAAGTCTGGAATGGTCAACAATCCCACAGTAGATAAGAAAGGTAGCTGCAATGATGCTTTTCTCTTCCTTCTTAAAAAAACAGACAAACCCACATCATGCACAAACTCCATAATGTCGAGCACCATCGTGCTGATGTTACATTACACACTTTATTGACTCTTGTGAAAATTGTGACGCATTTCCCAGGAATACACACACACACACACACACACACACACATGGTTAATCACACTGACTGAAATACTCCCCTCTTGTGGTGCTCCAAAATCTCACACCCATAAAAGCGTAATTGCTTTAAGTTTGTGTCTCTGTAAATGTCTGGCTTCTCCCTCTCCCTCTCTCCCACACACACACACACACACACACACACACTTACAGACTTACAGTCAATGCGTCAGCGTCTGCTGCCCTGTCAGCTGACTGTGGCCATGAGTCCTGCTGAGACATGGATCCCCAGGGATGAATTGACCAAATGTTACTAAAAACACCACCGTGAGAAATCTCCTCTATTCTTGTCTGCATTTTTTTCCTCCGTTTCTCGTTTCTCCTGCTCTTCCCGCTCTTCTTCTCCACCACTCTCTATTTCTATTTCCATTTGCTTCTACTAAAAGTTCATTAAAATAAATTCTACAGCCAAAGTGTGAATAAATAACGTTCAAGTTGAACAAAAAAAACATTTTTTTTAGAAATAATCTTATGATGTTATTCCTTTAATACACTCGTGGTCCTCGTGGAGCTGCTTTTAGGACACCAAACAGGTGAAAGTCTGATGGAGCGAGATCAGGACTATATGGAAGATGCTTTAACACCCGACATTGTGGGCGGAAGTGGGCAGATGTACATCTTCATGCAAAATCACGACGCCTTTGGATATCTGTCCTCTGCTTTTAAACTGAAGTTCAGGCTTCAGCTCTTCAATAAGCGTCTCAGTGTAACGAGCACCGTCGATCATTGAACCTTTTTCCTGATGGTGTTCCAATACTTCTGGCCCTCGAGAATCCCATACAAACTTTAAGTATTAATAAATTTCCCAGCTGATGGTTGACTTTTAAACATTTTCTTGAGGATGTTTCCGTTCCATACTCCGCAGTTTACTCTCAGACTCGTAGTGATGAGTCCGTGTCTCGTCATTAGTAATGGGTCTCTTTGAGGAACTTTCCCTTCGAGTATCGGTCCAAGTTTTGTTTGAAATTCAAACACTTTCACATTTACTTTGTGTGAATGTTGACCGGAAGTCCTACCACAGTTGTACAAGATGGCAATAAATCCAATGGTCTCCACTGGGCCCCGCAGTCCCTTGTTGGACAGCAGATGTTCCTAGATGGCTGGGATGGATGTACAGTAATTTCTAACTCTTACTTGCGACTTCAGTTTTCCTTCGTTAGTAATGTGATGTACTTTTTGGGTTTGCCTAGTTCTGCTACAGTACGTGTTCGAGACGCTCCTAAAGCAAGTTATTCATCCTGCCTCTCTTAAACACTAAAACATTCGTCAACAAGCCGAATGAAAACATGTAAGTTGCATGGAAAAGTTCAAGTTCACTTTTTAGATAAAGTCACGTTAGGTAAGTCAGCTCTGGGTTTTATTAAGAGTTTGGAAAATTGCTGTGTAGAATTTTTTTACACACACACACACACACACACACACACACACACCCTGCTTAACCTGAGAAGTTTATTGCGAGGCACATGGCTATAATGTGCAAAGCCAGATTGCACACACTTACTCACACACACACACACACACTCGCACACACACACACACATACATACACAAACAGAGGTTCTTCTCAGACGAAACTGCGTCTGGTGCTGGTTAACATAGCGGGCATTTCTCCCTGCAGTCTTGGCGCTTGATTATGACTCAGCTTTACAGCTTGAAGTGCATTTATATACGATTCCTGTATATACAGTCATTATGTACATAGAAACAATATATTCTTATTATATTACTTTTTTTTTATCTCAGTGATGCATCTTAATTGTAAACAAAATGTGTATCATATTTATAATTTGTTTAACTTTACCTTTTTCCATGTTGTGATTTTTGCTTGTTTCTTATTGGTTGCGTAATATGTGAACCGCTGCTGTAATAATACGATATTCCTTTGGAGTTAATAAAGAAAACCATCCATTCATCCATCTACAGGGGTTGGACAATGAACCTGAAACGGCTGCTTTTAGAC